>CATIWM010198308.1:0-14399 GCA_949671775.1 Mallotus repandus | reverse complement strand
TTCCATTGCTCCAACTGGGTAAAGCTCAAAGATGAAATCCAAGATTTTTAAAATGGCCCAAAAGTGGCCCAGGTTTGCTATTGGTTTTTGTATGCCTGTTGTGAATTTTGATGGAGCTATGCTACTCACATGGTTTATAGTTCAAAAATAGAATACATATCTCCTTGTGCAATCAAATTTAGATTGAAAAAAAAGTTTCTTCTATTTTTCTAAATTATCATAAATAATATAAATATTATAAAGATTTCTTCTTACACAACTACCAAATCAAATGGAATCACACAAATACATTGAATAGCAACATGAGTGACCCATTTGTACAATATTAATACTTTATTCTCCCCCATTAAAAGAACACACACATATATATATATATATATATATGTATGTATTAAAAAAAATAAAGCAGAAGAAAAGTGCCATATGGGCAGCATCTAATGCCAAAAAAAAATGTATGTTGAGGGGACATTCTTGAAGAACACATGAAACTGTGCAACTAACACATTAACAAAGTTGCTATGGCATGTGATTCTCTCTCAAAATGTTCTTTTATATATCCATTATCAAAAAAAAAAAAAAAAGTTAAAACCCAATAACGAAAAAGGAAATCCCAATTACCCATCTCAATCCTACCCAAAACATATCCACAAAAATAAAAATGTTAATGGTAAGAGGTGAGCAAGAACCATTAAAGAGTATAGCTAGTCATGCGATTCTCCTTTTGTTTCATTGTTTGGCCGTGACCAAATTGACAAGAGATCCCTTTTTTTGGGTCATTATTATCCAATCCATATAAATTTAATTCACCCTTAAGATTGTCACCGAAAGATGTTACAATGTCATTATAAAAGAAAGAAAGAAAATTGTTCCTCAAAAAGCATGTGAAAACTTGATTCTTCACTTGCAAATTGCAATACAAAAAGAAATTGTGAATTTTGGCAATGTTTCATCCATTCATTTGATAGTTGCATTCTCTTTCTGTGAAATGCCACCTTGCTTATACATGTATACATATCTTTCATTTCAACCTCATGATCCATTTCTTATTATTGATAATATATACATCACCATTTCTATTAATTATACACTTTTCTTTTTGTTGAAAGAGAAGAAATAATTACTAAGATTCATATACTTATGTTCATTTGTAAATAGACAATTCACTTTGTTTTATGTTTTTTTAGTGAAATATCTAATTTTTTTTATTTAATACCTCTACTGTTTGGTAGTTATAAGAGCTCCGGTAATTGAATTTTGAGCCGAATAGACTCGTAATAAAGTAAAATTCTTTTAACACTTATTTTACATGTGAAAAATTGTTCTACCATTCGTACCTCCCAAAACAAATAAAACTTAGCATATAGTCCTAATTTACTATAGTTTAGATTTTGCTAAAGATGGTGAATTATTCACATCCTTTTTTGTACATGTTTATTGATGTTAATTTAAATTAATTAATTAAAGAAGTTGAAATCCATTAGGAAAATTCTACTCTATCCACTATCTGTCTTGTGAATGTGGAATCAATTAGTTGATTTCTAAAGAAATGGACGGCAAATAGGTTTCATGTGTCACACCATTTCCGCCGGTCAATTTGGTTCTCTAATATTCTACTAGACAATTACGCAAAAATTCTTAGCTCAAATTTAATCATATTGATCTCAGTTTGCAGGAATTGAATTTGAATTTATTTCATCGAGTGGGACTTCCAACTAATAATACAAATGATGATGTCTTATGAGAATATGCACCAATGTTGTATTCATACTTCCAACTAATAATACAAATGATGATGTCTTATGAGAATATGCACCAAATGTTGTAATCATTGAGCAAAAGATGCATGGAAATAATGGATGAAATATTTTTATTCATTCAAGCCATGATTAAATTAAAATAAAAAACACACATCAAACTATAACAAAAAACCAACTTAAGTTTCAATTGTAAGAAATTGGCTTGCTACCGCATAACATATTAATTTCCATGACTAATGCCAACTATACTTTGAAATTTCATTGCCTAAAAATACTTTGTAGTTTGAGATACAAATCCATCACAAATTTATAAAATCTTTGACAATGAAATCATTGATTAATATGTACTGCTACAAAGAAAAAGAAAAAGTTTGGGTTGCAAATAGAAGCTAAATCAATCCAAGCTCACACGGTCTTTGGAATTTGGCCTCCCTTCCCCATTTCAAGCCCTCCATTAGGATAATGTTCATCACTCACAAATCTTGACCAGTACCAGTGCCGCTTCCAGACTTGGCCCATCTCTTCAATTGGGATACCTTTTGTCTCAGGCAAGAAGTAGTATACGAAGATTGACATTACCAATACAAAGAAGGCGAAGAACAGGAACAGCCCAAATTTCAGGTGGCAGAGCATATTCAGGAACACTTGAGCTACTAAAAATGTAAAGAACATGTTCACAGAAACGTTCACACTTTGTGCAGCTGATCGGATCTCCAATGGGAAAATTTCACTTGGCACTAGCCATCCAAGAGGACCCCATGACCAGGCGAATCCTGCCACATATATGCAAATGAAAAGCACCACAACAATTGCATACCATTTGGGCAAGTCACCAGGATTTCCATTGATTCCAAACTTAGCACCAATGCAAGCTGCGACGATTATCTGCACATCACCAAAAACAAAAGCAGCTTTGCATGAGACTACGTGCACTGAAGAATTATACAAGAATTTTAAGTCAATCAATTAATTAGTTACCTGGCAAATCAACATCTGTACGCCACCCTCAAGGAAAAGGAACCTCCTTCCCCACTTATCAACACCGTAAATTGACACCAATGTGGCAAAAACGTTAACAAGACCAGTGATCACAGCGGACATAAGCGAAGCATCGTTACCAAAACCAATAGTGTTGAACAAAACGGGAGCGTAGAACATGATGACATTGATCCCAGTAAGTTGCTGAAAGAAAGGAATTGCAATAGCCATAGTGAGATGAGGCCTGTGTTTCCTCTCTAACAGATTCATCCAAGGTTTTTCAACTTTCCTCGACTCTTCACTGGCATGAACAAGGTCATTAAACTCCTCATCAACATTCGCCACACCGCGAACTCTCTTCAGTTTTGCTCTGGCTTCTTCGTGCATGCCACGTTCTATCATAGAGTTTGGTGTGTCTGGAAGGAGCAGTGACCCTATTGAAATTATAAGGGCAGGGACCATAGCACCGCCAAGACTCAATCTCCAACCCCAACCACCACGAATCTTGGCAAAGAAATAGTTTAATATATTGGCTATCAGAATACCAATTGTAATTGATAGCTGGAAACCAATGTTCAATGCTCCTCTGTATTTGTACGGGGCCATCTCGGACAGGTAAAGCGGCACAGACTGTAAATTGTAAACAAAATTAAAACACCATTAATCAAACTTACTAACCGTGAAGTAGTGAAAGAAACTGTCTTTCTTAGGGACCACACGTTCTTGTCCATTTGCATATGTTTCTTAAGTAAAAATCAATCGTTGTTTTTATTTAAACTAAACTCAACATATCAAATCAACAAAAAGAACAAGCAAGCAAGGATTTTTGTGTACACATTTAATATTTTATTGAAAAGATACCATCAAGCAAACCAATTTTCTATTCTATTCAATGCCTGTAGCATCAAGAATCGAGCTGTTGGTGGAAAAAAAGCACCAAAGACGTCACTCAAAGGAGGGAAAAAAAAAAGGGTAAATATGACTTTGGAACAAAACAAAAGTCTCTCTCTGCTTTCGTCTTATTTCTTATCATTTTAAAAACTACAACTTTGACTGCTAAAGCTGTAAATTTGATTCCTTTTCCTGGCTTTTCTCAGGAACCAAACACATTGATATTTCTAGCTTCAGAAATTTAAAAGGCAAAAATATCATGAGGGATAAATAAAAGCACAATATCTGGATCAGAATCAACTTGGTATCAAAAATACATCTTTTGTCATTTTGCAAAAAGACCCACTAGTCTGATCTATTCAGAGAACAGATCTGTAGTTTAAAAGCTGTACTCCAGAATATAACAAGACAAAGAGACAAGCTAAATTCTTTAAACCCAGATAAAAATCCATTTAAAAAAAAAAACAAAGAGCTTAAACATAAGGAATAAATATGCAAACTTGGACTTTTTTTTTTTCCTTTTAGACAATACTTCTCAAGGAAAAAAAATTCCAAGGTACACCAATTTCTAGATCCAAAACAACACAAAAGAAAAAAAACCAAGACAAGAAGCATAAAGACAAAAAAAAAAAAAAGTATACCTGATTGGCAAAACCAATGCCAAAACCAAGCAAAATTCTACCAACAATTAACATCCAGACTGCTTTAGCCGCACCATTGATGATTGCCCCAGCAAAAAAGAGCAGACCACCAAAAAGCATAGAAGGTTTCCGTCCAAACTTTCTTGTAACAGTGGATGCTACAAGGGAAGCAACCAAAGCGGCCAGATATAGCGAAGATGTGAACATGGTCAGTGTCTCACTATTATATTGACAGTACTGGTTGTCCGATGTATCAGAATGCTTTTTCCGGAAGACTGAAGGAAAGAACTTCTTCAAGAATGAATCCATGGACGTAACTCCACCTATCAAAACAAGAAAAAAAAAACATTTCTTGATTCAGCATATTTGAAAATAGAGAAAGCACTAGAAGAACAATTTTTTTCTCTTTTTGTTTTTGAACACTCCTCCCCACCTCAAAAATGGGCTAAAAAAACATGAACTTGATGAACAAAGGGTAGTGAATTACCAGAAATACCAATATCGTAACCAAAGATCAAACCACCCATGGCTGCAACGATACATGTTACAGTAACATAAAGAGTAAGTTTCCCAGGATACTCCCGGCCGGTGGGAGGGCCGCCAATACCTCCAACTGCAGGCATTTTTTTTCCTTCTGCTATAGACACGGAAGCTAAAACAGACAAAGAAGGCAATGAATGCAGGTTCAGAACTCAAAAGCAAGACGAGCAAATTTGAAGAATGAGATATAGAGGTTTTGGCCTAGCATGGCTCTCCTCCTATATATAGAGGCAGGTTCCTTCGTCCTCTATTTTCTTCATGAATAATAAAAAAAATAATAATAAAATATTAATAAAAATCTGAGCTGTCAAATTGTCAGATAATTAATTAATAGCTTATTACAAAACAGCAACATAAATATTTTTATATGAACATATTATCTATATAAATATAATTAAAAGAGAAATCAAGTAATCTCTAATCTATGTAAGGAAACATTCACTTGGTCCTAAAGTCTAGTTAGCTCTCCACCGTCAGATTTTCCTAAAAATTTTGAAGATTTAATCATCATCAAGTGGTGCCTGGGGACATGCACTGTCGCGTAGCATATATCTTTATATTATAAATCTTATTACATATTAGTATAAATAAGAATTTTTAGTTTGATCTGTCAAAGCATACCATAATTGTATCATTACATGTAGATGGATAATAGGAACGTTTTAACAAAATAATTATAATTTTGGAATGAAATTCTCCTAATTAGGACTCATAGGTGTTAATGAAAAAATAGTGTAGAAGTTTTGGTAAGAAAATGAAATATTTAATTTAACATGTCAGATAATACTCATCACTGAGTAGACAATATTTTGCCTTTTCACCTAATTTATAAAACCTTATCGATGTTTGGATAATGCTGCAAACTACCAGTATCGCTTAAGAGAAAAAACGTGACGTTCAAGTACTTTACATTAAAAGTTTTATACCTTGTGATCCCAAGATAATGCCATACACATCTTTTATACACGAAAATTTTTGTAAACTTAAGGTTGCAATTAATTCCACCTGTGTCATACTTCATATGTTCTTATCCTCGATCGATCGGGTCTGGAGCTGGGTCGAACTGCCGGGATTGCCATGAAAACGAAGGTGGGGATGGAGGGCTGTTTGATGTGAATGGTTTCCAAAAGAGTTAGCATGTCAATATTATTCCTTAAGTAGCCCGATACAAATGGTGATATTGAAAATAGACTCACAACTGAATTACTTTTTATTGTCTGTTTATTTCTATTTTTGGAACTAATAAAAAAAAATTATTCCAAAATCCCAAGTTTTTTTTTTTTTCTTGAAGATCAATCTATTTCTAATTAGTTTATGTGTATGATACAGTGACAAATATAAGATATGATCTGAAATTAGTTACAATTAATTAAGCTCTATATGGAGATTTTATATTATTTTTTTATTTAAATCATCGGTATTCATAATTCACTAAATTTTGACTAATTTGATTTAACGTGAGCGGATCCATTATTTACCCTAAACTTTTTAATTAAAAATAAAGATTGATGAACGTGTTTTTTTTTTTTTACACTTACAGGATGTCATTTTGAAAAAAAAAATTACAAGGGGAGTTTTACCACCCTAGGATAATAAATGAGAAATTAAATTTGATTTTTAAAATGTAGTTTAGATTATTTATTATTGAAATGAAATTTTATATCTGTTTTCTTTCTTACATGCAAATCTTTCTTAGATTCCATTTATTAGCATGTAAATGCATGATAGACTATACCACATATATGGGTTAAAAAAATTAAATTTATTTATTTTTTGTTAAATATAAAACCAAAGTTGTACAAAAACTCACATGCACTACCCAAGGAATAATCTAATAATCTATATGTGAAATGTAATAAACAACAATTATACTAAGATAATTTGTACGGTAACGTGAATTCTTGTCTCTCTTTATATTTTTTTAATTAATATAATCTAATGTTTATGTTTTTTTTTACAACAAATATATACACATTAGAATGTTTTAAGCCATTTTTCCTTATTTAATACAAACATTATATAACAGAAAATTTTTATGTCTTGTGTTTTAATTTTGTGCTAATCCAAGGTTTTCTTACATAGTATAATTGTATAATTAATTATTTATATAGCTTTGTTAATGGACTTGCATTTCTGTGTTCCTCCGTGTCTACAACTGTGGACAACAGCCATAATACACATCTGCTGCTACTCTCACTGCCACTAAGGTTTTTCAAAACTTTCTTGAATTGGTAGAATTGATCATGTGAATAGCCGCCTATCAACTTCAAAATAAAACCCAAATAAAATCCAAATTTTCTTCCTTTTTATAGAATTTTTAAATTTACTCTTAAGTCATTTTTTTTACACTAACTACTTTGAGAGATATAATGTAAATTTTCAATGTATTGTAATAAATTTTAATTTATTTGTACTAAAGTTATTTTCAAGTTAACTGGGATTGATTGAAAATAGCTGTTTTTGTTCAAATAACGTCTTGAATTTGAGCCATGATATAATATATAACTGTTAAATTCAATGAATTTTGATACCAATAAAAAAAAAGTAATTTTTCAAGTTGAAACCTCAAATCAGATAGCCAAATAATTATAAAAAATGAAAGAGAAAAACCTTTGATGAAGAAATGAAATTACCAATAGTGAGGAAGGAAGATGATTAAAATCATTTGCTAATTGTACAATCTTATCTAAGTGATAATTATACAGTCCGTCATCAAATTAGAAAAACCGCGCCAACCCAACTATTTTCAAGATCAAGGCTGTTTAGAAATTTATAGTGACATAATTACCAAAAGCTTACTTTACACTCAAAAAAAAAAAATCAATTTTATATATTTCTTGATCCCATTAAAATCACACTCTTCATTTCCTTAATTAATTCTAGTTCAATCTTTGATTATGCAATTGGCGAAGCACTTATTTATATTTTTAGTTTTAGTTAGCAATATTTAAAAGTTATTAAATTTTAGCTAATTTAATTTGATTCAAAAAATCATAAAAACTGCAAATCCCTTCTGACGAATTTTTAATTTACCAGAGAAAAAATTGGGTGAAAAAATGTTATCGAGAAAACATTCCTCATGCAGCAATTAATTAGTCCTTGCTACACCAAGTGATCCCCAAAACTAAAATTTTTGTCTTGATGCCAATATGAATTATATAATAATTTGGTTATTTAATTACGTTCGCATGTATCAAAAGAAAAGTAAATTTTCTCTCAAATTTTAAATTTTAAAAATTTTAGTTTTTAATTATTATCTTAATGTATGAGTATCTAAAGTGAGTAAATAAATAATTTTCCTTTTTTTTCATCAAGATATAAAATTATTATACCCACTTGGTAAATAAATCTTGTGCATTTTTTGAGTTATGTAGACTAATAATCACAAATAGTTTTTGTTTTCTTTTTAATTGTCTAGAAGATGTGCGGGTGATAGAGATGATGAAATGATGGACGAGACCTTTACCTAATTCAACCTTAACATAGAAATGGCGTTTTTGTTGAGGTAATTTACTAACACTTCACATTTTGTTCTAATATTTATTACTCCTCCTTTCTTTTTTAGTTATAGCTTTGGAAAAAATATAAAATTTTATTTAATTATTACTTTTATATAATTAATAAAATAATAATTATTTTTTACCAATTTTATCTTTATTATTATCAATACAAAGTAATTAATGTTAGGTACAATTTCAAAATCATTTGTGAATTTAATTTTTTATTTTTTAAAAAACTAAGGATATTTTAGTCTCTTAACTTATTTTTTTCCTAAAATTAAAACTAATTAATCATTTCTTAATCCAAGTGAAACTCTCAAAAATAATAATTAAAAAGGAACGGAGGAAATAGTTTTTTAAAAATTAATTAAATATTCTCTCAAATTTAATTTTATTAACTATTTTTTTCCTCTAACCTAATATCTTTTCAAATTTATAATATAAATATCAAATTTAAAAGGTATTTAATTCACAAAAAGGAAAAATAGTTAATAAAATTAAATTCAATGAAATTATTAATTAACTTTTAAAATATAAGTATAAATTAGTGGTTTAACCAAATTTGAGAGGTGATGGTAATTTACCTTTTTTATTGATTTACAAGTTTGGGACAAGCAATAAGAAGAATAACACTTTCCATGGAACCAATTTACAAAAAGCAAAGCAAATAAAAGTGAATTAGTTCAGAGCAAAAGAAAGAATATAAACAAAAGTGAAAGGGTAATAAGATAGAACAAAATCACCAAAACTTCACTTCAAGATTTTCTGGGCCTCTATGTCTTCTTCTTTCTTTCTTTTTTCTTCAAAAAATAAGATCAGTTGAAATTAAATATCCATTACTTGAGCCATGGTTTTATTAGATGATATATAGTGTTATTGTGTTTTGTGTGTGTTTTGAATTATTAAATTCCAAACAAAATATCCATTACTTGGATATTTGAACTTTGATATTTATGTAATATTATGATACAATATTGATAGAGCCGCACTTGCAACTTTTCAAATTCTCTCATAATTTTTAACAATATTCTAAATTGATATTATTTGACCTTTTTTTTTCAATTCCTTTTAATTTATTTGAGATTTTTCTTGTTCGTACTATGTGTTCATGCCAATACTAACACAAACAACAGTTAACTTCCTTAAAAAAAAAAGGACCAAGATTAATTTTCATGTAAATTTTTTTCTTTATAATTAAATTATTCTTACAGTTAAGTTATAAAAATAGTGTCTATTAGTTTTATCCATCAACTAAAGTATTTTAATTTTACTGGTTAGTAATTTTTTTATATTTCATTTTTAAAATGTTAATTATTTTCAAAATATAACAAATACGATGGTACAAGTTATTTTTAATTTAGAAGTCAACAGCTAAACTATTCATCCAAGTCAACTCTGTATGAACCGAAGGAAGAGTCCAACAGCCGAAACCATAATTACTACAAACTTAAAACAAACAACCGAAGAACCAAGACCCAATCAACCTAAAATTAATTATTCTTTGGGGCTTCAAAATTGGCTGGCTGGTTCCTAACCCCTTACACATTCACAAAACCCTTCAATATGGTTTTCCTTTTTTTAACAGGGAGTTCGTATTATTTAAATTTTAATAAACTGTATAACAAAAAGTAGTTATCTTCTTTAAATTTATAATAGTAAAAATTAAACTCTATACTTTAAAATACTCTTAAAAAAAATTATCATTTAATTACTTTCTTACTAATATCGTTTTCTTTTATGCATGTGTGTGTGGGTTTTGACCATTATATTTATAGGGTATAAAAGAAGCAAAGCAATTTGCACTGTTGAAGTTGAAAGTTTCTGTGTTACGTTTAGTAGTCGTCGTCATCATCCATCATCCAAACTAAAAGGTCTGGCTTACAATCCTCTTTACCAGATGATATCTGACTAGTGGATCCCATGCACTTGCAAATTGCAATACACACTAAGTTTGATTTGTTGGTTTTACGCTTTTACTCATCGTTGCATATATAAACACGCCCTGCAGTTTCTTTTCTTCTACTGCATTCCTTTTTTTCTTGTCCACACTGTCACAGCACAGGCTCTTACTTCGTCTCGTCACTCCTACGTATCAATGTACTTGAACCTCTTCAATTTATACTTACTTTTGCTTTAGATAAATACTACAACAACAATAATTTAAAAATTATTTTACATGCCAAACCCTTCAAGAGAGTTTGCTGTCAAGTTCTAATAGTATCGTAATTGATTTTGTAAAATTAATTAAAATATTTTTCAGTCATTCAAATTATAATACACTGTAGTCAGTAAAAAAGTAATTAAATGACAATTACTTTTTAAAGACATTTTTAAAGACATTATGAGATGTAAAATTTACTTTTTATTATCATGAATTAAAAAAAATGATTATTTTTATTATGTGTTAAAGTGTAGGGTCCAATTCTTGTTATCATGATTAAAAAGAAAGAGTTATCCTTATTATGCAATGTATTAACTGTATACTTTTTAATTTATGTGCAGTTATATTAAAATTATAGAATTTACTAGTAAATTAAGTAGTAATTCATTTTTAAAATAATTTTAAAATATAAGATTTAAATTATACTATTTTTAATTTTAAAAAAATAATTGTGGGTAATCTATCATTGTTTAGATATTTCTTTATTAATTAAAAAATTTAAATTTAAAAATTTAAAATTTTATCCAACAATAATTAATTAAAAGAAAAAAGCAGAATGGGTATTTATGCAAAGTGAATTACAATAAATGCAAGCAGCATTCCAGCTGCAATGCATCAGACCCAACAAGGGTAGGCGGTGAATGGATAAACTTGTGGGTTATCATAAGGAATTGAAGAACAAATAGATATGAGATACGAGATATGTTTGAGAAATGGAGATGCATGCCAGATTCTAATAGAAGGATAAAGGTCCACATTCAACGGCCATTTTTTCCCATTCCATGGCTGCCACATTATCTATACATTGACTTTGGATAGCGAGCTACCTCTCTTTTCTAATTAATTAATTTATATTTACAATTCAATTTATCCAAAATCTGATCGGATAATAGAATTTTAATTCTATATATATCTAAAAATATTTTCAGAAAAAAAATTAGTATTCAACTATCCATTCACTGGCTGATTCTAACACTTTTAATGAAGCTGCTGCAATTCCACAAATATACACAAATTAAATGAACCAAAACCATAGATAAGATAAGCCTTGCATGTTGCATATCCATAGATAACAGTGAAATTCACCTTTTTTTTTTTTTTCTCCGATCGATACTCTCTCGTATTCATGACATTACAAAGACAATTTGTTAATTTCCACCGCAAGGGTGACCTTGTTTATTGATAACATTCATGTCCATCGGATAAGGTTGAGACACCATATCTATATTATTTAAAATATAAACCCCTTAAACATTAAAATCTATATATTCATACATAAAGCCAAAGTCAACCCAATACCATATACATGCAATATTTAATTTTTTTTATATGAATAAAAATATAGAGTTGACTGCCAGTCTGTCCCATTTTTCTTAGCTTAAACCATGGCTGATTATAGTACGCAAGACTAGGACCATCCCCATTTTTCTGTTGCTCTTCCTTCTAAATTAAATATAATATAAAGAAATACAAAGAACCCTTTCGTGTATTTCATCACATTTGTTTGGTTGACTTTGTCGTAGTTTGATTTGATTTAATATTTATTTAGTAGCTTCAATTTTATAACTTTACTCAAATTGCAGTAAAACTAATTAAAAAAAAAACTTAAATTATGATGAATTATTTAATTATCTTGCAATAGACATTACATATGATTATCCGCATTATTACAAATAATTAATTAAGCTAGTATACCTAATTCATATGATTACCTGCATTATTATCAATAATTGATTAGGCATAAGGTATCTAGTTATGATTTGTGTAAATAAGTCCAAATCAATACTCAAATGGGATGTGAGATATTTTTTTTGATAGTTGGTTGCTTGTTAGAACTATATAAAATTATGACCGTTTAGTTGTTAGCGTCGAGGCACTGTATAAGTGGGATTTGGGATTTGGGTTTTGGTAGAAATTCGTCTAGCTAGGAGCAGGAGATATGTATGGAGTTGTCCAAGCTCCATGGCCAAGCAAGATTGAACACCCAGAACAAGATAGACACTGCTTGACTTTAATTACTCTTCTTCATCTCTTCACATGATATCAGCTGTCACAGTTTAGGTATAAATTAATTTTATGACTTGCGGTGTGTGTTCATGTTTTTCTCGGCTTTTCTTAATTTCCAATTTTTAATTTTCTGAAGGAATATATATATACACACACAATATTTTTATATGGCAATTATTAATTTGTTGAATGATCATGTATAAGACAATGGACCTTTTGGAGCCATGTATAAAATCAACAAAACGTGAGATCTTTTTCATTTCACAACCCCATGCATACATACGAACAAAGAAAGCTTTTTTGTGTTTTGTTGTTTCTACCACACATGGGTTTACGTCTCATTTGCATTGTGCAGTTGTCCTACTCCAATTTTTTAATATTAATATATATTTATACATTAATTAAATTTTAGAGCCGTTGGTTACACATAAAGATTCAAACTTTCTTCAATCAAGTTATTATAATCAATAATCGACCGTTTATGATTATGATTGATTTGAAATTAACCTATATATGTATATATGTCATGCTAGCTACTTGTTTTTTGTCTGAGTTTGTTATTCCAAGTTGAAACTACATGCAACTATGTGGGATTACTTAATTCGTAGGGTATTTATTTTAAAAGGGTGTCATTTTCTTCACAAGATAAGAGAAAACTACAGCATGCATCTTCACACAGATGAGTCATTTGTGGTGTGAAAATGAGTTGCTTTTTTCTTCGTTTTGGTGGGAAACAAAGCAATAACAAATGGGTTCATTCTTCTTTCTGCAATTCCAACTACAACTTAAAGGCAGTTTTATGTTTTAATCAAAGGCATTATTTATTATATTTTTAATTCCATGTTCTTTGTTACACACATATATACATATATTTTATGAAAACATAAAAGACAACCTAAACATTCTGGACATGTTTAGCTATTCATGTTAAATTCTTAATTAAGCAAAATCAGTATCTGAATCAGATTTTTTGTTTTAATGTTATTGGCATAATAATAACTGCAAAGTTAATAGGACAACCCAAGAAATTCCCACCATCTTGTGTTCTTTTCTTTAGCCTTCTATTAGTGCTAAGGTAGGTCTTAGAATAAGGACCATCATTTTATTTTTGGGCATCTAGCATTTTACCTAGGGCTGCTATAGGATATATTATTCAGCTGAATCATTTAGCTTATTTGATAAATTAACACTACCTAAAATTCCCAGACAGTAAATTCAGTGGTGGTTGGGTCTTAGCAATTAGCAACAAGGATTTGCTAATTCCATGACTCAAATCTCATTATGTTCCCAGACATATACCATGTTCAAGAAACTCAACCACGTGCTTTTGACCTACATGAACTGGGAAATGTAGGCCATAGAAAAGGAAATAAAATCAGGTACTAACTCTGGGGTTATCACAGGATTTCTGAAGCCTTGTGAATGACCAATAACTGAACTCAAGAAGTATATAACATGGGTATTAATGCTTTAAATTGACAATACAATGGAGCAAAGGTATAGGAGAGGAGGCCCATGTATCAGTCATTAACAGGAGGCTCATTTATGAAGCGGACCATAATTAATCTTGAATTTCCCCAACACCAACCGTATAGCAGTTTCCTTGATCTTGCCTAAGATAGGAAACTCATTTTTAATTTGACCGGTAAGTCTATTGTGCTTTGTCTGTTTGGTCTTCTTCAATTGAATATGATGACCATGTATACACTGAAGCATGAAGCACAATGACTAGTTATATGTAAATGAATTTTCGCTTTCCAAGTCACCATGCAAGTTGGGATTTTTATCTTATCTTCACTTCAATTCAAGTTGTTGTTTATTTTTTACTCCGGAGATAACAAGTTGAAAAAAAGATTCTACATTAAATTAAAATAGCAAGTGGGAAAGAATCAAACGTGAAGAATAAATTCTTTTTGTATTTTCT
>CATIWM010198238.1:0-10015 GCA_949671775.1 Mallotus repandus | reverse complement strand
TTAAATTCAATGGTGACTGTAGTAAATTTAAGTGGCATGTAAATTGAATTAGGGTTAGAAACACTATATGTATGTTTTAATTATTTATTATTTTTGTGTTTATACGTTTTTTATGTCATAAATGTTTATTTTATTTTATTAATTTTCATTTTTTTTATGTTTGTTTTGTTTGTGTTTAAGCTAATAATTTTAGGTCTTTGGCTAATTAATTAGATTCACTTTATCTAATAGGTTTAATAATTTAATTAGGATTAGAGTTTAATTAATTAATTTGATTTTTAGGCTAATAATTAAATTTAGATTTTAGGTTAGAGATAATTTAGGCCCACTTAGTTAATTTAGACATAGGTCCACTTTGGTTAATAAAATTAATTTAGACTTAGCTCATTAATTAAGTCCTTTTCATAATTCGTAGAATTAAGGCCATTTAGATTTAAAACTTATAGATTTAGACCCACTAATTTAAGCTTTCATAATTTGTAAACTTATGCCTACTTTAGAAATAAAATAAATAGACTTAGGCTCATTTAAATAAAATTGAGTAGGAATTAAGGTTATTAGCTTTAGGTTCATTTGTAAATTAAAATATGTAAACTTAGCTTACTTTAATTAAAAATATGTAGATTAGACTAATCTAGGATTGATGTGCTTTGTATGAATGCATTTCTTATATGCTTTTCATGATTGCTTGCCTTTGGGATTGATGGATATTTAATTAGGGTTTATATGAAATTGCATGTAATTAGAGGATAAGATAGTAATTCATAAAATAATTCTAAATGAACACGAGACTAAAAGAAGTTGGTATTCCGTACTCAGAACTCCTTGTTGTGGTGCTAGCTTGTATTAGAGAATCGAGTAACCACCACTTTCAATTTATCCTAATTATTACCCTGGGTGGTGACTCTTCATCTACATGCCATGTCTTTGTGACAATGGTTAGTGTGTTCCTTAAAGCTCTGAGCTCAAACAGTGTTGCGGTTGCAATAAACATGGGCGTGCGCTACACCCCGATGTCTACAGTGGCAACTCCACTGGGGATAAGAGATACTAATTCTACTTGTGTTCTTTAGAATTATTTTAATAATTATTATTTTATTCTTGCATTCATTTTTGCATGTCCCTACTAGCCGATGGCATTGGTTTATGGTCCCTTGATTCCACTAGCTTCCTGGGATTATAAACTGGCTAACCATCACTCTTAGCCTTAACTCAGTTCAAGAGAGATTATCGGGCTCATCTGACCAGAGCCTGTAACCCAAGTCCTAAAGGGGGGTAGTCTTCTTTCGAGTTTGCAAAGGATGTCAGGCCCCTCTAACTTTGGCATGTAACTCAAGTCTTAAAGGAGGGCATTTTGCTAAGGGAACCTTGACCTTTTTTACCGGACTCAGCTTAAGTACTGGCCTAGTAACTTCCCCTAGGATCTACCCAAATTGCTTATATTTGTTGCCATGAGGTATTTCTATCTATAAAGGCCCAAGCTCATACTTTAGAAGCTCATTTGGACTAATAAAGATTGGTCCACACTTTTATACCTAGAAATACTATTTCTATGCTTTACTGCTTTGAGAGATTTGGCATGCGTGTCGATACTTGATATCCCCTGCTGGCCAAGTCCAAAAATTCTAGGAAAAGAGACTCGCCATTGAATACGTGTGTGGGAAGAATAAGGTTGGAAGGATGTATGTTGTACACTTGATTTAGTACTTGTATACTTGACTAATTACTTGTTATTAGCTACTTGTTGCATAGCATATGCATACATGCATCATGCATACATGCATACATATAGTTCATGCATTATACTAACCCTTTATTTTTCAGCCATCATAGATTCATCCAGGTCTTCCTGTGTTTAGGAATGGAAAGGTGGTAGATTGGTGAGGACTGATTCAAGCCTAAAGTTCATAGCCAAAGAGATCCTTTGCAGTTTGAAGAAAAGCCCAATCAACCCGCTTTACTTAGAAGCTATACCAATACCAATCACACAGACAGAAGAGATGGAACAAGGAAATTGGACATTAGAGGACATCAAAGGAGCATTGATGGATGACATGAAAGCAATGATGTAAGATGAACTAAGACAAGCTTTGGTTGGGTTAATGCCACCATCTGCGGCTGCACCTGCACTCTCTACCGTTGTACCTCCTGTAGCTACTAATCCACCTATTGTGGACAATACTGGGGGGTAACCAATGAATGCTGCTAGGAATGCACCAAATGCTGAAGTAAAATTGGAGGATGTTGAGAACTATATGGTTGAGAAAGCGAAGAAACAATCACTTGAGCTAGTTCAAGACCTTGAAACCAAGCAAATGCAAGCACAGAATCAAAATATGTCTGAGATGGAAGAGCTGATAAGAGGGCAAGGCATGGGGTATTCATTTAATTTTGATGATATGATGCAATTTGAGGAAGATAAGTTGTCTGATAAGTTCAAGATGCCACAGCTACAGAAGTTTGATGGTACTAGAGATCCAAGGATCCATCTTAGTCAATATACAACTACTATGAGCACCACAAAGGCTCCTCTGTCTATAGTTACCAAGTTGTTTATACTATCCTTAGAGGGTATGGCTGTTAATTAGTATCATGGGTTAGAGAAGTCTATCAGAGCCGATTAAAGAGAATTGTGTACTATTTTTCTGAAATAATATAACCATAATACCAGGATTGAAGTGTCTATCAGGGATTTAGAATTGACTAAGCAGAAGCCCAATAAATCATTTTCTAATTTCCTGACTAGATTCATGAACAAGGCAGGATTAATGAAAAATAAGCTAGCTGAAAAGGGTCAAGTTAGGATGATTGTTCGAACTGTGTCACCTAATTTGGTTAAGAGGTTACAAATGATGAACCCTAAGACATGTGTAGACCTTTATGATGATGGATTACAACTTGAGGAGGTTGAAAGTGAGAAAAAGAAGACTGCTAAAAGCATTGGAGCAAGAAGCTACCCAATTGGGGGCATGTAGTAAGAAAATACTAATCGAGCTGTGGAAGTTCATGCTGTTCAACAACCTAGGAGATTTTCAAATTTTAACCAACCATTATCTAAGGTTCTAGAGTGCCTAATGCAAAAAGGCTTACTTCAATCGTTACCTAATCCAAACCTACCAAACCCAAACACCCCCAAACTATAACCCAAACAAGCATTGCAAATTCCACCAAAACCTCAATCACTCCACAGATAACTGCATCTGCCTCAAACATGAAATCTAAAACCTTATAGACTCTAAGAAAATCACAGACCTTGAAAACCCGAACACCAGAAATAATCATTTCCCAAACTACTAAAATGTTCCACTCCCCAACCACCATGATGATTAATTCAGGAGTTTGTGAGGAAGAAGTACTAAGCTCCTTTAAGGACCTAGACCTTAAAACCAATAAGAATACTCCTGATGCCTCCAAACAATCCCATAGAGGAGTTGAAGATTTATTGGGCCAACCTTCTGGAAAATTCGATTATAAAGTATTTTTCTCCAAACCACTTTCTTATGATATTCCTATTGAATTAATCACACCTAGAGGATGGGGTGATGAATTTGGAGATGACAATGAGCCATTAAGTGAGAATAGTAAAGAATTTAAGGCTCTTAAGCTGTCACAACGAGGAGTTGAAGATTTGTTAGGATAGCCCTCAGGCAAGTTTGACTACAAAGTGTTTTACAGTAAGCCATCTTCTGGTGACATACCCCTTGAAAAAATGGTGCCTACTGAGGACAATGAAGGTTATAATGTGGGGATTGACAATACAGAAGTGAACCATGGTCATTGAGAATAGCTGTTACATCAGCCACCTTAAGATTTAGCATCCCTAGCATTTAGAATAGAAAATAAATTTCTTATGTTTTCTTTTAATAACATTTTAGTTTCTTTAGAACTTTTATTTTGATGATCGATTATATGAATTTTGATTTTTCTTACTTGTGTGGTGTACATCCTGACGATATTATGCATTATGATATTGATTAAATATGCATGTTTGACATAAATTCAATTTCAATTAGATTCATTCAGCATGGGCATGAATGAAAATTCAAAGAACAGTCATATATCACATGGTATAACTTTTAAGGAGAGAAAAAATTGAGAGAATATGAAAAGAGAAAATTAAAGGAAAATAAAGAATGAATGAAAGAATGCCAGGTAAAAATGAGAGAAAAATATTATGTGAGCAAATATCAGAAGGCCTAACTAATAACAAGAGTTGTATCAAGTGATGTAATGAATGTTCTCATTTTTACCCTAATGAATGAATAAAGTTGAATTTGAGTTTATTGTTCAAATATTGCATATTCGTCTTTATCATATTGCATAAGTATCTGAATGGAAACACAAAAAATAATGAAAGTTAAAAATCAGAGCTATGAGATAATTATTTTTAGTTTTATTTTCTCTTTTTATCGCCCCTTTGTGATTTTGATTGTAAAATCAAGTGTCTTTTTATATCTTAAGAATTTAGGTGGTAACCTATACCTTGTAGTTATCCTTAATCATGGCAGCAACATCAAGCCTCATATTTTGCTCAAGAGTTCTTCGAAGCTATAAATTTTATATTTTTCCAGCCTCCATTAAGAGCAAGTCTAGTGGATCTCAATGTTAAGAATTCTTTTCAGTCAGTTTAGACATTCCTCTACACCTTCAATATACAAGATTGCAACTGATAGGATTAGTAAGACAAAATATGAATAGGAGCATTGAGCGAATTGAGTTTCTTCAGTAATCAAAATTATAAAAAGAAAGAAAAGAAAAGAAAAATTCAGCCCGCTAAATTGAAAATTCGTAAGGGCAGCTTAGGCAAAAGTTAGGGCAAGCCTACTAAGTTGAAAACCTCGAAGGGCAACTTAGGCAAAAATAAAGGCATAAGAAAAGAAAAGAGAGAAAAAATAAAAGATTTTGGTTGCATAATGAAGAAATAAGAAGTTTGCCAAAAAGGTGTTGATAAATCCAGTCAAAATAAGAGGCATGAGCTTGGCTCCATTCTCCAAGAATAGTGATGATCTTAGTGTCGACATCTCCATGAAAGAAAAATGTCAGGAACTTGGGGGCAGAATGTAGCTCTGGGGGGCAATTTGGGGGCAAAACAGTGAGTCTGCACTCAAAGACTAAAGATGAACATTGAAATATATGAGTTAATAGAAGAGTTCTGGGGCAGAAAAAAGTGAACAACAAGTAACAAATAACAGTTCATCAATATAAAACAATCATCAAGTCATGGACTTCATCAGTCAGTTGGTCATCTATCAAAGATACTACATCATAAGCTTTAGCACCAGAAGTACCAACCTTAAAGCATTCAAGGCTCAAATCTGCAACTTGTTAACAAAGCACCTCATTCTCACACTCCAAGCTATGAGCATAACTCTACTCAACAGAAGACCTGTTAGGATCATGCATATCTTACATAACATGCATACACTTGCATACATCTATTGTGAAGTACTTATTTTCTATAGTAAAAGATTTTTGAGACAAATTAAGATTATATAAATACTTCACTACTAATATTCAAAATTAGTATTGTAAAGTACAGGAAAGTAGTCAGAGTCTAGAGGAGTGAAAATAGGAAGGGTGATACTATCAAGATGAACCAAATGCTCAATGGGCCTATCTAACAAGGAGATATCATTGATGGTAGCACTCACAGAAGCCTCATCCTAGGCAATCTCAAGAGGAATACACTTCAGGAGATGCACCTTAATGCATTTTTGACAGCCACAAGACTGCTTTAGCAGAGATGAAGCATCAAATTTAGCCTCTCAACTCCTAATCTGAAGGCCTAACACACCAGCAATGCAGCTGTTGGTCAGAAAAGGAAAGAATGCATTCAATACTTGAGATGAATGCACTCTGAAACTCCTCTCATCATGAAATAAAGCACTCGAACTCCTAAACCTTTTTATAGGGAATGTCAGGGAAAGAAACGAGGCCTTTATTATAACATCAATGGAAATGGCAGCAAGAGAAACTCAGCTCTAGGTCACAACCTCAATGGAAAAGTATCAAAGACCCATGTGATAAGATACATCATCCCAATCAAAAAGGGAAATTTGCAAAAGAACAATGATGCATTCTAATAAAATTTCTTTGTCTGCAAATAAATAGACCAGACTAACTTATGGTATTTTAATGTAGGGAAACAAAAGGGAAAGAAGAAGGAGAATGAACCAACACAATCAAGAAGGCAAATACCAATCACTCATCAAAGTATCACCTATGTGATAAACTTCTTGCCAAATACTCAAGGGAAGTAACAAGACTTTATCCCTTTAGTTTATGCAATAAAGTGCAATGTCCATACTAAAATTCACAAATTGAAAGTAAATTCATCAAGTTCACGAGATCAATAGCGAAAACTTATCTCATGAACTTTGATCTTAATAGCTCTCTTTTATTAGCTTTGCAGAGTTTAGATGTCTAGTTAACGGCTCAGTGCTAAGAGTTTCTAAAATTTAATCAATCTAATCCTCGCTTTGCACCCGAACAAGGGGAAGAATATGCAGAAAATAAAATCTATGGACTTGTAGCATGAATTGCTTTGATTTAGAGTATCATTCTAGTCTTTTTGAATAAATAAATGTGCATCCAATCTACTCCAATGCTCAAATTGAGTAAGAGTACAAAATCCCTTGACGATATCCACGCTGAGTAATACAAGACAGGTGGGGGAATACTAAGAGGAGAATTGAAATAAGAGCAAGCATTTCTAATCTACTCTAATGCTCAGAAATGAGTAAGAGTATCAACGTGAACCTTCTGGTGGTATCCACGCTAAGTAATACGAGAAAGGTGGGAGAATACTAAAAGAGGACCACGTTACAAGTTGTTCTATTTACTCCAATGCTCTTTAAGAGTATGAGTATCTGAAGGACCTTTCCAACTGTATCCACACTGAGTAATATCAAAAAGGCAGGGAAATACTCGGATAAAGAAGAAAACACATTAATAACTCAAAGACTGTTTTGATCCTCAAAATTTGATTTATTTATGCTCAATTTCTATAAGCTTTGTTTAATTAATTCTCTCTAAATTTAGGTGTAAAAGTTAGCTCTTCACTTGGTAAATAAACACTCTCAGCATATGGTGGTTAATGATACCTCTAATCTTGCGAATGGCAAATAAATGATAGTCATGAAAATCAAAAATTAGTAGGATTCGTTGAATGCACATTATCTTGTGATAAGTGATGAATTTGCTTAACTTAATGTACTTTTGTACAATCATCATGTTGAAACTAAGTTTAACAAGTTTTTAAATCCAGAAGAAAATACACTCAATATGTGTCATCAGCACTGGCATTATCAAGCCAAATCAATGTCATCGAGCAATGAAGGCATCTAATTAAAGTCAATCAGCAAAGAAATTCAAAGCAATCAGTTAGCACCAACACAAAATTCCAGTAGATGTGAAATTCAAAAGGTGATGTCTGCATTTTTTCACACACTGCATTCACTTAGTTATACGCTATGTGGTAACTATAACTTTGATTCACTCAGTTATACACTACATGGTAGCTATAATATAAATTTGAAGTTCATTTCGTTATATGCTACACAGTAACTATAACGACATTTTGAATTCACTTTAGCTAGACACTACACAGTAGTTATAGCACAAGTTGCTAGACGCTCCACAGGACCTATAGCACCTTTCACACACTCTTTTGCTAGATTTTCCATAGGAACTATAGCAAATTTTCACATCACAACTTCACTAGACGTTCCACAGGAACTATAGTGTAATCAGCCAGACGTCCCATAGGAAATATAGCTAATTTCATCAAATCAATACTATACGTCCGAGTATAGTGTATTTTTAAATCAATAATATACGCCCGAGTGTAGTGTATTTTCAAATCAACACTATCCATCCGACTATATTGTATTTTCAAATCAATACTATGCGTCTAAGTGTAGTGTATTTTCAAATTAAGACTATACGTCTGAGTGTAGTGTATTTTCAAACCAACACTATACGTCCGAGTGTAGTGTATTTTCAAACCAACACTATACGTCCGAGTGTAGTGTATTTTCAAATCAACACTATACGTCCGAGTGTAGTGTATTTTCAAATCAACACTATATGTCCGAGTATAATGCATTTTCAAATCAACACTATATGTCTGAGTATAGAATAATTTCAAATCAACACTATATATCTGAGTATAGTGTATTTTCAAATCAAAATTCGCGAGCATCAAAAGGCGAGCAATGAAAAGATTGCAGCTAAATACGAGCAATTATGGACTATAGCATCAAAGGTGAGCAATGAAAGGGTTGCAACTAATCGTGAGCAGTTATGGACTGTAGCATCAAAGGTGAGCAATGAAGGGATTGCAGCTACAAGCAAGCAGTTATGGACTATAGCATCAAATGTGAGCAATAAAAGGGTTGCAGCTACACGCGAGCAGTTATAGACTATAGCATCAAAGGTGAGTAATGAAAGGGTTATAACTAAATGCGAGCAGTTATGGACTGTAGCATCCAAGGCGAGCAATGAAAAGATTCCAGCTAAACGCGAGTAGTTATGGATTGTAGCATTAAAGGTGAGCTATGAAAGGATTGCAGCTAATTGCGAGCATTTGTGGACTGTAGCATTAAAACGTCAAAAGTGAGCAATAAAAGGGTTGCAACAGATTAATGTAACTGAGTAATGGAAGGATTGCAGTTAATAAAAAAATTGCAAGCAATTATGGATTGCAACGTCAAAGGCAGACAACAAGAGGGTTGTAGTTATTTAAAACTTGCCAGCAATTATAGATTGCAGCAGCATAAAGCTTACATCATGGAAAGATGAAAACAACATTGCATGATTCAGTGCTATAGGCAAACACACTGTAACAATCAGGTAAGTATCCTAACTCCTTACCCTTGAAATTGTGTGCTTATTTTCTTTATTGCATTTGTCAAGCAAACAGTGACAAAGGGGGACAACTATAAGTACCCAATTTTGGGATGACTAGAGCATGGATGCGATAGAGGACCCAATGATGAAAATTGATTGTGAAATTGGATTTATTGAATCTAATTTATTGGTTTTGAACTAAATTGTAAATTCTTTTAGAGTCCTATTTTTAAATTCTATTTATTTGTTTATTTATTCATTATATATATATATATATATATATATATATATATATATATATTCTTAAAAAATTTAAAAATAAAAATAAAAAAACAAAAAATTCAAAAAAAAAGGAATAAGTTTTAAAAAAAAAAGAAACGAAAAGAAAAAAGAGGAATTGGTCGTATGGCCCATTCGATTTCTAAACTGAAAAGTGGGCAAGATGGCCATAAGTTGGCCATCATTTTTTTCTTCTATTTCCGATCGGAAATATCTTATTTCCTATCAGAAATAGCTTATTTCTTGTCGAAAATAGGATGTCCGCAATTTTTTTTATTTTTTTGTTATTGTTTTATTTAATTTTGATTGGTTGTTATTTTGATTTATTTGATAAATATTTATTTATCAGATAAATAATAAGAAGAAGTTGTTTTTATCCTGGACTCTACGTTGGGTTACAGGATTTTTGTCTATAAATACGTGCTTTTCTTTCACAAAAAAGGGCTATTGGATTTGGATTTTTTATATTTTTCTAATTCTTCAAAGCACATAGTATCTCTATTTTTCTTTTGGTTTTTACCATTGATCAGATCAAATAAAACTAAGATTCATAGACATCAAAAATTCACAGACAACAAAAGTCGCAGGCTTTCATCAATCGGTGATCATCTCTTCTGAGGAAAATCAATATTGCATCCATTCAGTCATCTTTTTCCACTTCCTTCTTTTATTTTTTATTTGATTTTCTTTTTATTTAATTTTTTTAATCATCAATTTTTTATTTCCAAACAAAAAAATCACTTTCTAATTATAATTTGTGGTATTTTATTTTTTATTGGTTTTGTTTTTTGCTAATTTCATTTATAATTGCTTTGTTTCTTTTGTTTTATCATTACTTCTTTTTTATTTCTTTTTATTATTTTGTACAACTTTTTACTTTATTTTG
>CATIWM010198208.1:0-17682 GCA_949671775.1 Mallotus repandus | reverse complement strand
AAATGGAAGAACCAAGTATCCAAGTATTCAAATTTCATGATTGAGTGAACTTGGAAACAAAAATTTCTACGTCATATTGTTTGTATGTGCATCATGAGAATTCAATATGAAGGGAGAACTTAGGCCACTAAAGTCCCATCAGAATATTTTTTTATTATTGAATGCGTAATTTAATGATTATTGTTTAAAAAGATTATTTTTAATTTGTAATTGATATATGATTAAGTTTTGTTTTTGATTTTTTATTAATAAAACTTTTTTTTTTTGAAATGTAAACAATGGGCCATTTGGGTGTTCTTCTTCACTATTATGCAATTTTTTTTTTTCTGTTTTGCTGATCTTAGGCATCATCCAAATCCATCATGGGGCGGCGGATTAATATGATACTTTACGTCAATATCATTTGTATATGAAATATTCTTATCTAGGCTAGTTGTAATATATCCAATTGTTAAATTTAAATAATAATTTATTAATTTTAATTTTATTAAATAATTATTTTAAATTTAATTTACGTATCTTGCATTTAGTCATTGGATGTATTACAGTCTGTCCAAGAAAGAATTTTTTTTTATACTATTTTCTTTCCAGCATCTCTAATAATGAGAGATTCTTATCTATACCATGCCTATTATATTTTAGGATAAAATTTGTAATACATAAATTAAGTGATTTACACTTAATCATGGAATATGAGATACGTGTTTCTTTATTACAAATATCACTATTGGATGTAATATATTAAGTGCATGTAAGAATTGTCCGACTATAATAGGGACAATAATATTTCTAGTATCTAAATTTTTTAAATTTAATAATAGTAATAATAATAATAATTATTATTATTATTATTTAAAATAATTTTATTTTTATCTATTTATAATTTTAACTCATAGTTATTTTTTAGTTAACAAAAATAAAAAATAAAAATATTAAAGATATAATTTGATCTATTATCATTCAAAATATTTTTTTGTTAATAAAAAAGTAAAAATTAATTTTTTCTATTTTTATGTGTTTCTTTTTATTTCATTTCTTTTCAATTTGCAATTTTTAGTCATTTAAATTAAAAGTTGGGTAGTATAAAATTAGTGATTTAAATTAATATATTTTGATAAGTATATATTTCATAAATTTATTGCGATTTTAACAAAAAAAAATTTATTGATTTCTAATAGAAAAGGCAATTAAAATTATTATTATGTATACTTCAATAAATTTTATTATATAACATGTTACCTACACTTTATTATTATTTTTTACAGATTGTTAACACTTTTTTTCAGTAAAAAGACTATAACATTATAGATTAATCAACAACAATATCTAATAAGACAATCTCTTGTAACTGAGAGGGTACAACGAAATTCCATTGCTCTTCAATAGTTGACATTACAAAAGAAAATTTAGGTAAGGAATGGGCTACTGAGTTTGCTTCTCGAGGTGAATAGCTGAAAGAAGAACAACAAAGCTGCTTGCAGAGCTTGTGAATATCAAGAATGACAGAACCAAAGTAAGAGTGATACTGGGTACTTCCGTACAAACTTCAAATTAATTGAAGGTAGTCACTCTCCACTGTGATACTTGGCAGTTCTAGAGATAGTGCTAATTGAATTCCTGGCCTGCCAGTGATGCCTAAGCTATTTCGAAAAGGTACTCGTTTAATGTTTGAACTATCATGGACTTAGGTCTATTAGCTAACACTTCAATTAGTAATTTAAAAATCACATTACATAAGCTAACAGAGCAAAAGCCTTTAGGGGAAGTCGAGGTCTTGACTTTTGGAATAGGGAAAATATTAAGTGTGATTTAGATTTTTAAGCCTTACTACATTATTCAAAACATCAAGAACTAAAAAGGAGACGTCAAGGCCCAATAACATGATAAAATATAAAGTTGCAGGCATATCATTAGGTCCTGACGCTTTTGTAGGACGCATGTGATCGAGACTAGTCAAAATGTCTTCCGTAGTGAAAGGTTTTTTTTTTTTTTTTAAAAGCAAGGATTGCATTAAAAAAGCCAAAAAAAGGCTAGAACAAGAGGAGGCAAGCTCCACAAAACCACGAGGACAATCAGTGTTATTAATATTATTCTTACTAACCATACCCTATGTAAGAGTACCTAAAATGACAATCACTAACCAACTAAAACAACTATTATAAATTTTGTTCAATTAGTGAAAAGCAAAAAGACCAAAATTGACATTGAGACCTAATCCGGATGAACTTGATCTATACCTGAGACTACCAACACCTAACCCTTCTCAATGTTATTTGCTTTAGTAATTTTCCCTCTAAACATTCTTTTCCACAGGCTAGGTCTCTTGCTAGAGACTTGAGCTTAAACTTTTTGTTTTGGTTCTTCCTTGAGTTTGGGCTGGACTGGTGATTACCAAAAAGAGCCTGAACAGTCAAAGCTTGGGTGGAAGGCACGATGTCCTGTTTGGCCTTTTTCTTATTTGGGCTTCCTTTTCCAATCGGGCTCAGTTCATACGGGCTTGTTCCCTTAGGACTTTGGCCCATACAGTAGCGTAATCCTTCTCTTCATTAGTTATGTTTTTTCCTTCTTCCTTGTTAGTTAGTTTTGAGACATATGAATTGATAGGAGCTTGTCCTTTTGAGCTAGGGTATGATTTGCTGCTCTTAGGGGTGAGCATTAATCGACCGAACCGGTTCGAGCCGATTGCAATGGTTTGGTCAGTGGCTGAAATTGTGTGAAGGGCGGTTTGGTAGCTGGAGTAGGGTATTTTTGATTTTTGGTTCAGTTCTAGGGTTGAAATAACCGAACCAACCAAAAAATCGAACACTGTATACTAATCATATAAACGACGTCATTTTTATATACCCTAACTCTATAAATTTTTGTGCCTATATGTACATCGCTTTCATGCCTATGTTCCATTTCTCACCTCCCTCTGTCTCTTGATCCTTCTAGAGTTCTTTTCTCTCTTCTAACCTTAGACTCCTCTAACCCTACCCAGTAACCCTTGAATCATCTTACCGTCGTTCATCTAGCTTTGCCTCTTCCTTTGCTCTCTTCTCACTCTCTTCGCTTGATCTGTTCTGTTCTTGCTTTCTTATCTCATCTTTTATCTTTATCTCTCAGAGACACATGAATGATGAATCATTCTTTTGTTCTATAATCTATGTTTCATTTCCATATCTTTGACTCGGTGTTTGGTATATAAAAAATAGTTAATTGCTTGATCTATAAGTTGTTCAAAACAAAAACTTGCTTTATTATTGTTTTTGTTACTGTCAATGTTTAATCGACAACATTAACAGTGATGAAATCGACATGCAAAGTCCTTCTTAGCCGGATTAACTTGATCTGGTAATGTTCTTTTTAGATCTTTGAGTTTTTCTAGTTGCATGTTGAAATTTTATGGCTTTTTTTTTATTAGATCTTAATGAATTTTGTGTTTGTTCTTCTGTGTTTTGCATGATATGCTGGTGAATCGATTTAATGGTTGAATAAACGAAGTTTTTTACTTGATCTCATAAAGAGATCTTAAAGGTGGAAGCCTAAAGCCATTGATTTGTCCCTCAATTAAATTTTTTGGTGGAAGCAAGTTCCTTAATTTTTAATACCACTCGGGTCAGAGCAACATTTTTAACATCATTGTAAAAGGTATAAATCTCCGCTTTGCTTATTTTGTGAGTTGATCTTGTTTATGTCGTTTATGTTAAAATTTTTAAAATAGATTTGTGAAAATATGATAATTTTTTTACATGGTAAGTATTAATATCAGTAAATATATATATTTTTTATCATTGCTTTAATTGAATATGTGTTTGTGAAAGTGGGTTATAAAATTTATTTATAAAATAATAATAATAATAATAATAATAATAATAATAATAATAATAATAATACTAATAATAATAATAATAATAATAATAATAATAATAATAATAATTTTGTATTTTATTATTATAATTATTAATATTAGAAAATAAATAATATTATAAATATTTTAATAAAAATTATTTTAATAATATTTATTTGTTATATTAATGATAATGATAATTAATTTCCTTCCTCAATTTTTATTAATCTGATTAATTTCCTAATTGAGTTGTTAAAATGCTTTCAAATATACATGATTTTTATGGATTTCTTGTCAGTTATATTGTTTTATTTTTGTGGAAGCTGATTCTAATGATAGTTTTATTGTTTTGTTTCATGTAAAATCCATGCCTTAGATGGAAAATGATGCTAGAGCTCCCAGTGGCAATGAACCTGCTACTGGTGATCAGACCCAACAAACTAAAAATGTGGAAGCCCAAAAGCAACCAGATGTTGCTAAGAAACAAAAAAAGAGAAAGGACAGTGATAGCAGAAGCAAGGCATGGGGGCTCTTCGAGAAAATCCTTGATGAGCAAGGGAAGTTGGTAAAAGCTAAATGTATTTATTGTGCTAAATTTTGGAA
Source organism: Mallotus repandus (assembly GCA_949671775.1). NCBI lineage: Eukaryota > Viridiplantae > Streptophyta > Magnoliopsida > Malpighiales > Euphorbiaceae > Mallotus > Mallotus repandus. Next base: position 13,250 of record CATIWM010198208.1, on the reverse strand, counting down.
GCCGACCCTAAAAAAATGGGACATCATCCATTAGAAATCATATGCTCATTTGCACTAAAAACCCTAACTTTAAGCATACTAAACAGAGCCTTTTAACTCTCTAACGTGATGTTCATAGTTTTGACCCTGTAGGTGTATTAGGGACCTGGAAGTTTGATAATGAAGCCATTAGAAATACATTGTCTAATATGTTGACTGTTGATGAGCTCCCCTTTAAATTTGTTGAAGGGGAGGGATTCAAACATTTCATGTCAGTTGCATGTCCTAAGTTCAAGATATCGAGCAGATGGACAGTGAACTGAGACTATTATAATGCATATTTAGAAGCAAGGTTGAATTTGAAATCTGTTTTAAGGAACCACTGCCAAAGTTAAAGAGTCAGCATAACAACTGACTCTTGGACTTCAATTCAACGCATAAATTACATGTGCATTACTGCTCATTACATTGAAGTTGAGTGGAAGCTAAAAAAAAAAAAAAATTCCTTTGTCCCTATTACCTCACACAGGGGTGAGTACATTGCAAAAAGTTTCGCAAACTGTCTGCTTGAATGGGGTGTAAAAAATGTGTTTACTGTGATAGTAGATAATGCTTCTTCAAATGATAGTGCACTTGGATTTAAAAAAAAATGTCTTGGGGAGCATCTGCTGTTAGAGTAAAATTTGTTCATATGCGTTGCATTATACACATTCTCAATTTAGTTGTCAATAAGGGGCTGAAAGAACCTGGCATGTCTATCAAAAAGGTTAGAGAAGCAATTAGGTATATTAGGAATTCACCTGCTAGGTTGCATAAATTTAAAGAATTTGCTTATTTACTTGGTGTTGATTGTAAATGTTCATTGAGTCTAGATGTGCCTACGAGGTGGAATTCAACATATGTTATATTAAAAACTGCTTGCTTGTTTGACAAAGTTTTTGAAAAATATGAGAAATGTGAGCATGCATTTAGGGAAAATTTAAGGGATGATGTACCTGATTTCACGGACTGGCTTTCAGTCAAGCAACTTGTTGACTTTTTACACCATTTTTTTGAGATGACTCTGAGAATCTCTAGTTCTCAATATGTTACTGCAAACTCTTTTTTAACTGAAATATTTGATTTTTTTTGTATATTACATGAGTGGCAAAATTGTGGTGATGCAAGTAAAAGATCAATGGCTTTTTCAATGAACACCAAATTTGATAAGTATTGGGGAGATCCTCAAAAGATGAACTTGTTGATATTTATTGCAACTATTCTAGATCCTAGAGACAAGATAGAATACATGAAGTATCAATTAACTCAAATGTATGGGGATTCTATGGGTGGAAGCTTGTTCTATAGTGTGAAAGCTGCACTTGTTGAACTCTTTGATGATTACTGTGCTTCTGTTAAACCTCCTTCTTAAGCATGTTCTCAATCTAGCCTCTTAATTACTATTGATAAACTTGTTGAAAGCCAAATTTAAGAAGTAGAAGATGAAACTTGGAATTGGTTGGAGCAAAAAGACTGAATTAGAACTTTATCTATCTGAGTCTTTGATTGAGGAGGAGGGCTCATTTAACATACTCAGATGGTGGAAGCTTAATGCTGAGAGATTTCCAATTCTGTCCACCTTAGGACGTGATGTGTTAGCTATTCCCATCTCAACAGTGGCTTCTAAATCTGCATTTAGCACAGGAGGGAGGGTGCTAGATTATTTTAGAAGTTCTTTGACTCCAAAAGTTATGGAAGCATTAATATGTTCTCAGGATTGGCTGAGATTGTCATCAACTCTAGTATCAATTGAAGAGGCCTTATATGAGGTTGAGAAGTTTGAGAATGGTAAAATTCTAGAATTTAATGTTCTGCATTCTTCAATCTTCTTGAATGTGCTTTTCCTGATTTGTTTTCTAGATATGTTAACTTGGTTGTTTTTTTTTCAGAGTTACCCCCACTTGGAGTTGGCCCTACTATGGCATCATCAAGTGCCACTTAAGTTTCTAATTCAGTAATATTGAATTCATTTTCTTCTTTATTTTAACTGCTGATTTCTTTGTTGCCTGTGTTGTGCATGTGCTGAGTGCTTCTATTCAATTCATTATCTTCTTTCATGTGGTGCTGAGTGCTGAGTGCTGTTTGAAATATGACCTTCATTGAAGTGGCTTAAAAATTAAAGTTGTCAGTGTTGTTACAAACACTAAAGTTGCTTTAATTTAAAGTTGACAATGTTGTTGCAAACACTAAAGTGGCTTTAATTTAAAGTTGACAGTGTTGTTATTGCATTTGATAGGCTATGATGATGCTTCCACCTAATGATATTGAGAAGTAAAAGTGCTTGCCTCTCTTTCTTTGGTGGCATTTATTTCTTGGCCACATTTTTATAATGAATTAAAATTACATATGTCTGAGCCCACCTTTTATACATTGTCATTTTTTCTTAGCCTTTAACTCCTGTTCATTTCTGTATCTATATTTGGCTTTCTATAAGTACATTGCTTCTCATTTTTGTGAATATAATGAATCTGCTTCTATTTTCCTGCATTGAGTTTCTTGTTTTGTTGCAATTTGGTGAATTTTAATGGGCAATGATGAAGCTTCCACCTTGCTTTTTTTGCAGAGTCTAAATGTGTTTGCTGGAATTTCTTTGGTGACATCTATTTGTTGCTAGAAATTTTGGCACCATTTAGACATGACTTGAAAACTCAGTTATGAGCCCATTGTCTGTCTTTGTTTATTTTTGAGTATTTGCTTTTCAATTCATGTTAACTGATTATGCAAACATCTATGTTAAACTGCAGGTATGATACTTATTTTGGTGCATATTTGATTTGTCTGCAATCAGAACTTTTTGCATTGATGTGCAAGCCCTTTCTTTGTATATATATTTTTTGGTGGAAGCTTTTTTATCTTGGCTTCTAAATTTTTTAGTGAAGTCATGTGAAGTGGAAGCTTGTTATTAACACTTATCAAATATTTTTTGGTGGAAGCCTCAGGCTCAGTAACTCAATTAGAACTTCAAATATTTTTTTTGTAATTATTATTTAAATTTATACAAATTTACAGTTGTAATTTGTTTATTTTGAATATGTAACACATTGGGCTTGGACCCATTTAGTTATTTTGTAATTACTACACATTGGGCTTGTCCTTAAAAAGTCTTTTGTAATTATGTAAGCTAAATTGGCTTCGCCTAAAGTAGTAAAATAGTTATATTTTATCTGTTAAAATATTTTTTGGGCCCAACCGAAATAAATCGATTCACCGAACCGATGTTATCGAAAACATCAGTTTGCAAAATTAACTATTTATTCAATGTTTTCGACGTGGTTCAGTATTAAAAATGGGTCCAAAAAAGTAATAAAATTTATTCCTTAGCAACCGAACCAAGTCAAACCGACTTATGCTCAGGCCTAGCTGCTCTTCCCAAGGCATAAACTTGCCATTTTGGAGGTTGTATGCTCCAAGGTTGGTAGCAGAACTTCATCAACTCTTCCTTTTTGAGCAATCTTTTCTTCAGCCTTGTGAATGCTTGCGGATTGTTTGGATTGTACATCTGTTATTATTGACAGAGAAATATGTGACTTGAGGTATGTTGGATAGAGAACTTCAGACCAGTGAATAGAGGAGTTCACCGATAAAACCATGGGCCATAGGCATGGTTGGAGCTTACTACATAGTCTCGGTCCTTTTGAGATTTCACCGTTCTACAGTGGCTGATTTGGTGGTCCAAGAATCCATACCAATAATAGAATGTTGGCAGCAGCCTTTCATGCCGAAAATGGACCCAAACTTCCTTTCTAGGCCGATGATTGTAGAATCCTTTAGGCAATGGCTTTGTTAGGTCTAATCTGACCTTGACTCCCATTATGGGATCCCAATCCTCATCATGCACCATTCATTCTTTAGAGTTTACTAGGCCCTCAAAAATGGAATCAGCTTTGTTCTGAGCATTCATGGGAGTGATTTGATTCATGGGTAAGCCTAAGACTTGAACCCAAACGTTTTTAATAGAGAAATTGATCGCTTCAATGGACTTATTTTGCTCCCATTCCTCGATGACAATGAGGCTTTTATGTATGGACCAAGGGGTGCCATCCAACACCCTTATTTTGTCATGCACAAATTTGAACTTGAATAAGAAAGTGCTAGTTATATTAAAATCTTGGATTAGCAGAGAATTTGCAAATGCCCAAACCTGCGATGAAATGCTGTGAAGGACTCTTACAAAGTATTTTCTATCACCAAGAATTTTGCCACCAAATAAAGTTTTATTCTGTGCATTTCTTCCTTTAAGGCTTTATTAAGAGTTAAGGACTGAGATTTAAGAGTTAGACTTTTAATTCCTTCTATTAATGAGGCTTTGGAGCTACTGGCCATCGTTGAGGTTTTTTGTGTTTCTGTAGAGGGCTAATTGGTTTTTGGTTCTTGATTCATGGTGGAAGAAAAAAGCAGGATAATGAGAAGGTTTTGGACTAACTACTAGAGAAGATAAAGAGCTTGGCTTTATTATGATTGTATTGCTTGGAAACTTCAAAGGTCTTTTGATGCAAGACCACTATTACCATGGCTTACATAACACACCAACTTGAGAGAGAAACATCCTCTCACCTATCCTTAAAGAAAGTAGGGAAAGTACAAATTTGTACTCTGTGGTTTGGGGTTTTGACACAGATGGCTCTATGGTATTTTTTGTGACACTTTACTACCTTGAGTTTATATCTGTTAACACATTAAGGAAAAAGTTAGTAACATCGTTCTACCTGCTGATGTGGCATGCTAACGTGGCTTCCAGCCCCCAAAAAAAAAGGAAAAGTACAATTTTGTACCTTATGGTTTGAGATTTTGACACAAATGGTCCCGTGTTACTTTTTTGTGACACTTTACTGCCTTAGGTGTATAAATTTAGGAATATATTCTTCTTCTCTTACTTTGCTTTCTTTCTTCTGGTCAACCACTTGCTGCCAAATCTCCACCACAAGCCATCACCACTGTCGAAAGCCGCTGCTGAGTCCTTATCATCATCTCCACCGGCCAAAGCCTCCCCACTGCCAGCAGTCCATCACGCGAAGGACCTGGGTGCATAGGAGATCGTGAGGCTGCTGCGAAGGAGCTGATGTCTCAGGAAGGAGCTGGCTTAGGATAATTTCTCTGGTTGAGGTAGAAATTAAAGACCATTGCTTTGGCCCAAATTCAGTTGAAGATTTTCTTGTAAACCTCTCCTCCTCCCCACTCTTTGAGCTACGTTCTTCCTAAAAAAAATTAATTAGTTTTTTTGACATAAGCCCTATGCTAGAAGCCACATCAACATGCTGGAAGCTACATTAGCACCCCACGTCAGCAGGTGTAATGGGGTTATTGAATTTTTCCTTTATGTGTTAACAAACATACACTCAGAGTAGTAAAGTGTCAAAAAAATAGCACAGGACCATCTATGTCAAAACCTCAAACCACATGGTATAAAATTGTACTTTTTTCATTTTTTTGGAGGGACTGGAAGCCACATCAGTAGGTGTAACGATGTTACTGACTTTTTTTTTTAATGTTTTAATGGATAAATTCTCAGGGTAGTAAAATGTCACCAAAAAAACCTCAGGACCATCTTTGTCAAAACATGAAACCTCAAGGTAGACAATGGTACTTTCCCCAAAAAGTATTAAAAGTTTCTTTAGTGATAGGTTGGAGTAACTATAAATTCATTTGATCATCGATTCTCCTATCCGCCTCCTTAATTGTATTGTCCATGTTAAGGGAACTGGCTAAGGTAAATAAATTTTAGAAGTATTATTAAAAAAATTGAGTAATACCCATGTCATCCTCTATGTAGTTTCCTTGGGTGTTTAAAAATTTTTGTTATCAGTTTGTTTACCATCTTCCCTTGGTTCTTTTACAAAAAATTGATATTTTAATCTCTATCTGTCATACAATTAATCTTAGGGGGCATTTGGTTCGTACTTGAAAGAGCTCTAAAGGGGGGGGGGGGGGGGGGTGAATAGGGCTACCGAATAAAAATCAAAACTTAAAATCAAATAAACAAGAATTGAAAGAATTTTGAGAAGGAAGAATGATGAACATAAGAATTTAAGGAGTTTAAATTCTCAACAATCCTATGTCTTCACCTAACTTATCCCCAAGTTAAGATTTTTTAATCACCCATAATCTTATTCAGAAGATTGAGTATACACAAGAGTTTAAGGCTCACTCTTACAACCTTACAAACAAGAGTTTCAAGGCTCACTCTAAAACCAATTCCCAAGTGATTTAATGGCTACACACTTAAACCAATTCTTTTAGAATAGAGCCTCACTTCCCGTTTTCTAAATCCCAGAAAATAGAAGAATAAGAATTTCTATTCTAACACTCACTAAACTCTCACAAGAGTTTTTCAAATACAAGAATGAATTAAAGAGAATTTTTGAGCTTAATTGGATGCTTTGAAGTATATAATGAATAAACAAGTTTCTTAACCTCTAAATGAGTTTCAAAGGTTGTATTTATACTTGAGAAATTCAATTATAGTTGTTAAAAACAATAATTTTGTTTCCAACAAATTCAAAGTCCATTTGAATTAAATTTGGACTTTTGAGCTGTAAATACTCTGCTCCTGGTCAGGATATTAAAAATATATCCATTATAGCCATTGTGCTATACTGCCCCTAGTCGGGAAATCATTGGTCATCTTGGATGGGACATTCACTCGGGATATGTACTGGAAGTTTTCTTTAGTTTTGGTAAAATTCAGTCCCTGTCGGGATTGTGACTTTAGCCCTTGAAGATGATCTAATCTCCCTAATCTTTCTTCATGAAAGTTGTATATATTTGTTTTATATTTCCATATCACTTTGAATCACCTTAATTAAACTTCTTTAGCTCAAGATATTGTTGAAATACTAAGCACTATGCAACCTAAAATGAAAGCTGCATATGCTGACTTCGACTAAAGATTTGCAAACCCAAATGAACTTGGATTTTGACAAGTAAGCTTAATTCAGAAAGCTTAAGATGTCTAATTCAAATATGAAGAAGATCACTTTCTTATTATAATGCTTTAAAAGGTCGAATCAGCCCAAAAGCATACTTATCAATCCCGATCATGACCATACTTGGGACCAATGTCCAAAATGATTTTTTTTTTTTGATAATTCTTCACTTTGACTTCCAATTGAGTCCTAACTTATACACACTTAAACAAATAAAATTAAATGCTCAAAATTAATTTTGTAAATATCAAAATCAAGATTGATCATTGTTAAGGCCAACAAGTTATCCGTAGTTGTTCTTGTTAAAATTGATCTGCCCAAGATTGATGAGTGACTGCTTATATCTCTTAAAAAACCTCATATGTTAACTCTTTTTTATGAGCCAAAGTTGGGTCCAAAGCTACTGGACTACTGGCTGCAACATCTTCGATGGAAGAATTTTTGCATGAATTGCAGCACCACTAACTGTTGCATTATTTTCTTCTACCTGAAAATCTTTAAACTGTTCTGAATGCTCTTCAGCATAAACTGAATGTTATTTTGAATCTTTTGTCTGTTCATGAGACCCGACAACATCTAAAGTTTGTTCCTTTGTAGTGGTCGTTTGTAAAGTTGCAAAAGCATTTATAATTGGGATAACCTCATTTGCATATATTTTCGGTTTCCATACCTTTTAGACTCATGATCTACCTCTAGATGGCTTAGGTTCAAATGCATCCTGAGATTAGGCCTTGTTCAATCTACATAATGCAGCATCATGACCTTTTGAATGATAGGTTGAGCAGTATTGCGGAAGGTTCTCAAAATTGACATCGATATCCAACAAAGACCCTTCGCACTCTAGGATGATATACGACTGAATTGGTTAAGAAAGGTCGATATCTATAAGGACTCTTGCGAAGTGACCGTAGTCCCCCTCTAGCATTGCTTTGTCAATTCAAATTAGAACTTTGATATTACAAGCACTGTTGACTAAAATTTATTGGTCCCATAACTCCCATGGCAGATGATAGAACCTAGTCCATATTTGAGTTTTGGTGCTCTTTTCCTTGTAAGGGTCAAAACCAGGGCTCCACCTTTGTAATCTCAGAATACCTGATTTTAAAGTAAGAGAACCTTTGCCTCAAACATTTTCTTTATCTGCAGTAGAATTAAGCAAAATGTGGTAAAATCCATAACCTAGCGAAATAAAATGCTAGCTACGCAAACCCCATATAGAAGATAACCTCTCCTTCAATTTTAAGAGTGTCCATGGAGAGTCCCCCTTGTTGAGGACCACCTTAGCAATCAGGGAATGCTGATATAAAGTGAGTCATTTTTGATAGATTTCTAAATTTATTTTCACTGCCTGGTTTGTCCTAGCCTTCGAGAAAGAGAGAAGGTAAGACAATGTTTGGTAATAGAGCAACTATCTCTGCAAAGGTTTTCAGTTTTATTGCCTCTGAATGGTTTTGTTGTGCATGGGAAGAAGTTTGACGTTGAGGATCATTGAAAGCAAAGAGCTCAGCATAACTGAGATACTCGTTACCTGGCGGATTGATGGCTTCAGAACCTACAGCTGGCAAAGGGACGACGTTGGGTGTTTTTCTCATCATAAGTTAAATAGAATCAAATATAAATATATACACATATATATTTATTTATTCATTCTTTCAGTGTTGAGTTAACTAACCCAAGTCTACTTTCTAAGTATGTAGCCCTGTAGGTTCACACAACATTGGTAGTGGACCTAAAATTTCTATTTTGGCCCACAAGTCATAAGCGGCCTCTAGTAAGACATTATGACTACCCAAATTATGTGGAGGTCGATAATCTGACATAACCTTATACACAGTGTATATTATAGTCCTTTTGTCGCTCGATATCTTGATTGAACGTAAGACATGGTTTATGTTATCCTTATATAGTCAAATCATATTATTTATTGATCTCGAGTAGACTAATACTGATAACTCTTTATCAACTCATTCTAGCATGACCATGTATTTTTCTTCAGTCTAACTTATCGAGAGGCCCACATATATCTTCTCAAAATAACTGAGGGACAAATTCCATCTCAATTACTCACATAACTCATTCTATATCCAATCATAACCTATTTTATCATCTGGTTAAAGATGATGTAAGAATATGTCAAAATACAAAACTTATTATGTCGGAAACCATGGTGATTTCAGGTTAAAGGACTGAAATAATACTACTGTGATGAAAATCACTTATGACAATTATCCATGTAGTATTCTCACAGTGAGTCAATCCAGTACATCATTTCTCTAAATATGTACCTATGAGTTTGACTCAATATCTCATATACATGATTAGTAAAACATAATCATCAATCAAGCTCATACTAATCTTTATTCATTGTTGTTCCTATAAATAGTGATCGACTAGGGATAATTTAGAATAGAATTCAAGTTTCACCTAAAAGTTTTACTATCAAGTCACATACTTGATGACCTCAAGTAGAATTAACTATTCAAGAATAATATTAGTATCAGCCAGTAATAAATAAAATGCTTCTTTAAATATGACAAAATCAAAGAATGACCATTAGATAATTAGCATAAGGCATATCACTAACACATTAGTGGATAGGATGGTAAACTTAAAAGGCCTTCGCCTTCTCTTTTTTCAATTGGTATTCTTATTTGTGGAACTTGTAAAAATCTTGAGTTTAGATTTTCTTATTCACTAGACGTTTATGTTAATGTATATAGTAAAAAATAATATGATCGTTAACATCAATTGATAACACATGATTAATGCTTGTTTTACTAGGGCAAAAAATTAAAATTCAACTTACTAATGAAAAAATTAATAAAGTAAAAAAAAAATTAATGGAACACATACATAATTATATAAAATTTTAAGGTTTTTTTAAGGTCTTAAATTTGAATGGAGTTATTTGACCTTATTCAACAAAAAATGGCTCCAAAAAAACTATAGTCACCTATTTTCTCTCCTTTTTCTCTTTTGTTATTTCTTAAAAAACTTTGACTTTCAATCACTGCCAATTATTTTTTTAGATCGACGATAGTCTCTTATTATTTCTTGTTGTTTTACTTAGTTTAATTTATTTTTTGCATTTAATAAAAACATATCTTATATTTATTTGTTCTATTTTTAATGAAATTTTTGAATATTTCTTCATGTCATTTTTTTCTTTTATGGGATGGTATTCCTTCATGGATTTTAGATATCCCTTTCTCCAATCAAACTCGTTTAAAGACCATAAAGTTAATTGACTGATAATTAGAATCATTAAGCGGAGTATACAGGTCATTGAGTTGCAAATTAAAAGAGGTCTATCAACATAGTTAAAAAATAACAACAAAAAAATTTCACGATGTTGAGATTTTATTTGGTAATTGTACTTTTATTTATATTATCTCTTTTATAAAGATGGATTTTTAATTCGTTTTTTTCTCTAAAAAAAAAATGGCTCCTTCACTATCATTAGACTTTCATTGGATAAAAGAAAATTTTAACACATATGCAACCTCTGAATTTGAAATTTTTTATTTGTTTGATCTCTCAACTTACAAACTAATCATTTAAACATCTAAATTTGATAAAATAAGACTTATCAATACTTTTCAACACTGTTAAGATGTCCAAATAATTTTTTTAAAGTTATAATTTTTTTTTGAAATAAAATAACCTTTGCATTAAATAGAAATGGAACACAAGTCCTTAAAAACAGCAGATAAAGCACAGACTTGCACCTTCTCTATAAGAAAAGTATCCTGTGAAAGGGAAAGAGCCCATTTTGCTAAAAGATGAGCAACACTATTAGCATCTCTACGAACAAAATTAAAGCTAACAGACTCAAAATAACTAGCTAAAGATTTAATATCTTCAATGACCAAACCAATGATTGCAAAATCAGAGGAACTGTGTTGAAGATGATTAACCACTGACACGTTGTCATATTCAACAACCAAATGTTTAAAGCTAGCATTGAGAGCATATAAGATCTCAAAAAGAACTATCTGGGCTTCCAAAAGAGAAATATCACAGGTTAAAGCACAATTACTATCTGCAGATAGCAAGAGCTGACCTCTATCATCACAAATAGTTATTCCCAACCCTGCTCCATTATCAGATGTTGCTGCATCGATATTAAGTTTAAAATGGTCTAAGGGGAAGGAAACCAAATTGGTCGATAATTCAGATCAGGCGAAACTTGAGGGTCATTTTTAACTATAACTCTGGAAGACAGTATCAAGCTAAAAAGCAGCTCTTTTCGCAACCAGATTAGGAGGTAAGACTTTGGAACCATGAACAACCTGATTGCGGACATTTCAAATATTTCAAAGAAGTTGAGCCAACAACGCAAGATCTCTTGCAAATAATTTTAAAGCCAATACTAAGAACCAATAAAAAATGAAAATTTGTGGAAATTTGTCAACTTGAATTGCTAGCAGAAGAGACAACCAGTCTGCTCTTGACCAAGAACAAGCCTTAAAAATATGAGGAAGAATTTCACCCCAACTCCTACAAAAGTAACAGAGATTATCAACCAAGATCCCGCGAGAAGATAGAATGTCACCACATGGCAAGAAAGAATGCAAAAGATGCCAAATGAAAATTTTCACCTTTGGATACACTGGTAAATTCCAAATACGTTTCCACAAAAGAGAGCTTGAGTTAGATGAAGAGGTAGTAAACATTAAGCCCCAAAAAATACTATGGGCAACATAATATTCACTCTTGACCGAATACTCTCCATTTTTTGTGGCAGACCAAAATAATGCATCATTTGGAAGACAAAAACTAATAAGAGTTCGCAACATTGCTTCTGCCTCACAAGGAAGGAAGACCTGCTTAACTAAATCAATTGAATTAATTGTAAAATATTTACAAGTTATGTTTTTAAGCAAGATCTTAAAATAGTTGATTTATAAATTGAAGAGGTAACCTAACAAAAACATGACAAATTTAAGAGATTATATATGTATTAATTAATTAAGCCCAAAAATTTAGCCAAAGTTAAAAGCTTTGGAAATATAGAAATCCAATTTGTTGGTGCATGTATTTTAACTTAACTAAGTATAAATGCAACTAAAGTTATAAAAAAAATGCAACTATAGTTATAATTATACTTATTTATTTTACTGCTATCTATGAAAAAACACTAAAAGTAAATAAGTAAATATTAACAACTATAAATAAAATAAGGATTGATCTAATAATTAAGCTAATTTACTGTCTGAATGTTGGGTAGTCAAATGGTTTAACTCCCTTACATAAATTTTATACTAGTCGGAATTTTTAATAAAAACCAAAAATAAAAATAACTAATTCTAGCAACATCTTATTCTTTTATCAATATGTCATATATTCTTCAAAAAATTGTAGAAATTTTTTATGAGTTTTGAAAAAGTTGGCTTATACTTTAGTTTGTGAACATATAAACTAAACTCATGGAACATAAAATTAATTAGATCGTGTTAAAATTTGTTTTACATTATTTATATGTTATTTAAATTTTTATATACTTTTTAGATGTAAAATTTATTAATATCTTCAACTAAATAAATTTCACGTTTAAAATGCATAAATAATTCAAATAACATATAAATAATGTAAATTAAATCTTGAATGAGTCACATTTGTTCTATCGGAATTAAATTTCATAGAAATTTTTGATGTGACCAATATTTTTAAAATTTTTGATTTTGTGCTAGAGAATTAATAATTAATTATTAGTTATGGCAGCGAACTTTGCTTTTTAAATCACTGTTGACTCTATGTTGGAGGACATGCTTAATTCCCCTTTTGTGTCGTGTTCCTTTCAATCAATAACTAATCACTACCTTAATGTCCCAAATTGTTAGCCTCTAAATTTAGTTTCTTAATTAATAAACTAACTATTTAAATAATTTAATTTACTAAAATAAGATTTATTAACACTTTTAACACTATTTGAAACATTCAACATTTATTTTTTAACTTTTAACAAAACTATTTAGAGGCAATTAAGTAAATTAATAATTTAATTTACTAAGTTAGTTAAAAAGTACATATAAGTCAATTTTTAGCAAGTTGAAGTATTAAAATAGTTAATGTATAAGTTAAAGAGGCAAATTAACAAAAAGTATGAAACTTAAGAAGCGCAGATGGATTGAACTTATAAAAAATCAATTTAATAACTTAAATTTATGTATTTTTTCTTTCTTAAGAATATACTTATTAGATGTTTAAAAACCCCTAATAATTTCAATTAGATCAAATATCTTAAGACTCCTTTAAATATCAAGGTAGATTGGATTTTTGCTGACTTGACTAAATGTATTTGTAAAA
>CATIWM010198177.1:0-14109 GCA_949671775.1 Mallotus repandus | reverse complement strand
AAGCTGAATACAGGGCTATTGCCTCCGCAACAGCTGAGGTCAACTGGTTAACTCATCTTCTTTCTGAAATTGGCTTCCCGTTGCCACGTCCTCCTACTATCTACTGTGATAATGTTGGTGCCACCTACTTATGTTCTAATCATGTTTTCCATTCTCGCATGAAGCATGTTGCCATTGATTTCCATTTTGTCCGTGATCAAGTGGCTAAGCAGCTCCTCCGTATATCCCATGTTCATACAACCGACCAACTTGTTGATTCTCTTACAAAACCTTTGGCTCGAAAACTATTTGAATCTCACCGATCCAAGCTTGGTATCCTCTCCGGATCCCTACGCTTACGGGGGCATGATAGCGCTTAATCACAGGGATTTCCAATCATAGTGACCTGAGCTGTATAAACAGCTTAGGAAACAAATCATTGTATTTTAGGAAAACAAATCATTGTATTTTAGGAAGATAAATGTATATATATAGCAGACTATATGTGAATAATAAAATTTATCTTTCACACAAAATCAAATTGCTTTAATCTATAATTAAACCAAGAGTATTAACATTTTGAGGATTCAGAATCCTCTGAACCACTTGAAGAGCATATGATTCAAGGACCAAATTATCAAACCTATGGTGCTTTATTGAGGAATGAGTCTGTCTAATGCTCAAAGCCTATGCTTCTTTTGGCGTGAAAGAACCTGGAATCCGCTTGAAAAAAGCTCTAACAAACTCTCCATACCCGTACAATTTTACACACTCTTATGTACTAATTTTTCATATTTTTTTTCAAATATGATTCTTTAAATTACTAAAAATATTTTTAAATTGGAGTCTTTTTAATTTATAGAAGACGAAAGCTTGAATAAAGTCAAACAAAATTATGCTTTTCTTGTAATTGAAAATTTTAATTTCCGACTCATTAAATTGCATAAAAAATAAAATTAAAAACTAAATTTTAAATTCTGCACAACAAGCATTGACTCTGTTCATAAATAAATTATGTACATCACATGAACATTGAAGTTATTGTGCACCATCAAAATTGAAACTGAATCTAGTCAATCACTATTATTTTGATTGCTTTTTGTCCTGGAAATGATGCCAAGTCACTGAATATGTACATTTCTACGTTTACAGCATAATAAACAAGCTACAGTTCACTCATTTCATTTTCTGCTTTCCCCTCGACTCTTCTTGTGCTTTTGGTCGCCGCCTTCACCATCTTTATTTCCTTGGATCAATTTCCGTCCTTTGTATATATTTTATCATTTTTCCTTAAAATAAGATAAAGAATATTTAAAACTAGGACTTCATCCCTCTTTTACCTTTCTCTTATGAAAATTTTGATCTCTCTCCATGAGAGTTTTCTCTATATACAAGGAAGATGTTTTATTGTTGTTTGGAAAGAAGTTTACCCAAAATTCAAGATCTTCTTTCTAGTTGTTCAAATAAATTTTGTTACGCCCATTCTTCTCGTGAGGATGGTGGAGTTTTATTCTAGATTTTCATTTGGAATTAAAATTTTTTCACACAAAAATTTGGCTATCTCACTTACCAATTATCAAATCTTCATTATACGGCACTGTTATAGTGATGTTTATGTGGCTGCTTTTAGTTTTTTTGTTATTTTTTCTTCTTCTCCTTCATGTGTTTTCTCAAAGCAAGATTAATGGTATTATTAGTATTAATATTTATAAAATTTTACTCTCTTTCTTGTATATCCCTATTTAATTAATGAAAAAAAAAATTTTAACAAAAAAAAAGAATAACAAACAAGTTACCAATTTTAAATATAGATATTTAAAATTTTATTAAAGTCTAATTAATTCAATTTTAAACCATAAAATCATAAAAATATTTCAACAATTAATCTAACATAATTATATATATATATATATATATATCGCAAATTAAGATTGAAACATATAACAGTTTTCGTCAATTAATCCCAAACCATTATTACTACAAGCTACCTATATCCTTATTCTCTAGGTTTTGCTCTCCTATATAACTTAATATTATTTTTCTTTAAGAAATATATTTCTCTTTTTTTCTTAAAAAAAAAAAAAGCCAAACTACCTGGAACACATCTAGCGTTTATGTCCTAAATGCTATGGGTCTCAATATCCCGTACGTATATGAATTTGTTTATTTGGAATATATATAAAAATATACACTTTATAGCAACAACCCAACAAACTTTAGCCACAAATTGCTAAAATTCTACGTGGCGTATTCGTCCAAATATCACTGTCGCGATTAATGCAATATTTGAAAAACAAAAAAATAAAAATTCCATTGGCCATCAATCACTTTTCAAATTGTATGTATATTGATGTCACAACCATATACATTACATGCAGCAATATATAATTAATGCACAAACTAAATGTCACAGTATTCTCCTTATTTTTAAATAATTATCATTTAATTTTTTTTTACATAAATTAAAAAATATATTTAATATACATATAAAATATTATATTATCTTTTAATAATTATTAACTTTATATAAAATTTTAAAATGAATAAATATCTATTTAATTAATTTTTTTATATTAAATAAGAGTGAAATAGAAAAAAATAATTAATATATATTAATAATTTTAAAAACTAATTATTTAAAAATAAAATAAAATATTTAAAATAATAATTATTTAGGAACATATGTGCCAACTTATGTAGAAATTTTGTGATAAAATCCAGCCTAAGTAACTGCCTACAGCTAATGGATATTTTGCAGTTGGTATTGTATATTCTTTTGTGATGATGACCTGAATTGTGAATATTCGACCAGGGCCAATATTTTCCATGGTTGCTACTACTCTACGTGGTTCAAATTTGACCTATTTTGCAGCCTACCTTCCCTTTTTATTCCACTTTAATTTTCGTATGCTCATCATTTCTGTGTTTATTCTTGTGCATGGAAATAATTACTAAAATATTTTACGCAAATTTAATAAATTATTTGTTTTTTAAAATAATTATTTTCAGCATTTGATAGTAAATATAAAGACCACAACTAATTCAACTTCAATAATAACTTTTAGAACCCTACAATTATAAAATTATAAGGACTTAATTAATTCAGATTGAGGTTAAATAAGAGAGCAAATAAATTTATTTTTATAAAAAAAGCCCGATTTTCTTACTCTTTAAGCTAATAAATAATAGTTATTTAGAATCAATTAGTAAAAATTGAATTTTTTCTAAGCGGCATTTTTAATTTGATTCACAATGTATATAGTTGTATTAAATAAATTATTAATAAATTTTTATTATTTATGTAATTGTTTTCAAATCAAACCAGTGATTTAAAATATTTACTGATATAAATTATTTACTTGCATAATTATATTCCCAATTTTGTTCATCAAACCCAAACAATGAATAAAAACAAGGGTTGAACTGATTTTGCATAGTGGATGAATTCTCTGGACTTGTGATTAATTCTTACTTGGCAATGATGATAAGCATTTAGTTATTTTTGTGCATTGTACATGCGACTATAAAGCATTAAATGAGTCCTTAAATTAGATGGCGCGGTAGATGTAGAATTATAGATCGATCAAACCAGCTTTTCGAAACGAAGTGGCATTAGGGTAAAAGAAGCTCACAAAGCTCTCTAAGTTGGACCCCCAATCCCGATAAGATTTGCACGAATCTAACTAGTCACATCTGGGGCTATTCATGGGTTTCAAAGAATTCAATCATCTCAAAAAATTAAATTAAAAATTTTTATTAACTATTTGATTTTATTCAAATTATATTGTTTGGAAAAAATTTATTAAAGCGAATATAAAATTATGATTTATTTAAATTAAAAATCAAGCCAAACTGTTCCATTTTACATTGAATTAAAGAATTGAAAATAATAATAAAATAGAATAAAAATTATTATTATTTTATGCTGTAACAAATCCAAAGCAAGTAAACAAATAAATCTAATGCCATTGTCAGCAATGACGTTTTCTTGGTTAAATTCTGTGGGGCCATTGACCAGTTCCAGCGTCTGCACGGAAGATAATATGTAGGGCGATGCACCAAATGCCCATACAACTGACAGAGGAAATGATACGTGTGTTTGGCACATCACTTCCGTGGATATCCCGCGTTTGTTTGCATTAAAGTAAAAGGATATGATTTCATGTGCTGAGAGGAGTGGGGGAGCCCGTTTATGAGGAAGGGACAAACGGATCATTATCGTTTTATTTTGTCGTGGAGGTGCGATTTTGGAGTGATTTTTTGAAGGTACGGATATGTACGCCTAGAATTGAAGTGTTTGGTCTCTGTACAAAATTGACTCAAACTCCTCATAAAATCACGATTTCTATGCAATTAATTAGTAGGATTTTTTGGATTTTTTATAGATAAAAATTTTTCCCATGGCTTCTTCGTTCTTCGTATTATTATTCTAGAATTATCTTCGTTCATCGTATTACTATTCTAGAATTATATACAATCACATTGACATTGATTTTAGTAAAATGCTTTAGATGCACGCAGTTCAAAAGTAAAATTAGATAAAAATAATTTTAATTATAATTTTTCTTGCAATCATTTGAAATATGATGGAATTTATGATATTTCAGCTTAGAATATGGATGAATAACTTTTTATTTGTATTAGAAGCACACCGCGTTACAATAAACATTAAAAATTATGAGTTCAATTTCAAAATATATAGATAACATTTCAGTTTTTTAAAAATATGATTTTACATTAAATTAAAAAGTAAGAAAATTTATAAATAAAGAATGATTGCACAACACATGACATGATAGAAAAATTCCGGAGATGTATAAAAAAATTAAATCCAAAGACATGACATTTCATGATATATACAATAATTAGTGAAGAATTATGGGGAAAAAAAAATAAATCTACTTGATTTTAAATTTGGTACAATTCAAAGTCATCATTTTTCTAGTTTGTTAAATCAAAAAATTACTCTGAGAGACTAAAAAAGATCATAAAATAAGAAATTTTATCAAAAATAATATAAAAGAAATACGAAAATATTTTTGAACGTTGGGGAATTCCACGTGTCACATGCATATATTGATTGGAAATAACATAAGAAGTGTCAATAAGAGATTGTAAATTGCATAAATGCCTATCACACAAAAGGTTTGGCAAATGGTATAGTAAAAGGTGTGAATATTCATATATAAAAAGTAAAATTTTAGTCTTTTTTTTTTTACCTTCCTCCTTATAATGAAAAATTAAAACACTTGAACTTTACCAATATAAAAAATTGGCAACCATACAAAACAGCCACTTAAACAACAATAATTTTTTTTAAAAAAAAAGGCCTCAAGCCTACTCCTTTATTGGGTTAAAGAAATTTGAACAACACTTGAACTTAATCTAAAGAAACTAGCATGGGATGGTTCATTCTTAATCTCTCAAAATGGGTAGGTCTCAGGATGTGCAAATAACAACAACTACTGCGATCTGCTGGTACTCATGATGGTGGCAAACCTGCTGCAATCTGCGATGGAGTGGTGCGATCTACGATGACTTGTGCTAGACGGTGAAGCTACTGGATCTGAAGACAAGGAGTAAGAAGAATAAGAAGACTGGAAGAACAAGAAGAACGACGCAGTAGAGGGCGACTTTGTGATATGAAAATGAAAAACTAGTAGTAGCTAGGTTTTTCTTTTAATATGAAAACCAAATTCAAAGTTCAAAAACACATAGTTTTTTATAAAACTACATAGTTTTGTTTAGGGCATTTTTTATACTTTTTTTTTTTGTCAATTGGGCGTTTTTTATACTAAAGTTATATTATGACACTAAAGTTATATTATTAAGGCAAAACCCATATTAGCCACCTGAACTTTTAATATGACCTTATAGACACCTTAAGACAAATTTATTGTAACTTTTAAACACTTGCGAGTTAGTGATTGGGCGTGTTTTTGACACGCGAGCTGACCAAGTCAAAAAGTGATCCACGTATACAAAAAATAAGCTGATAGAGCAAGGAGGGATTTTTCCCTCTCAAAATTGATAATTGTAACCAGTTGAACATGACTAGCATTTAATATCCCACTTAACGCATTTCATAACTTCCCACGATCTATATCAAAAGGATGCTAATTCCTTTAATCCCTAAATCTTAATCTCAATTGATATAATGAAGACTTGAAACAATCTACATTTGGCAAAATTGAAAGCTACAGAAGTGTAGGTGGCCATTTGACCTATCAAATAATTGTGTTAAAGAGAGGTTAGTTGTCTTCTTATTGTTATTTACTGGTTTAAGTTGTTAAGGATTTTAATGGTTTATAAATGAAAAGGTTTATTTATAATGAAATAGGGTTTGCATGGAAGATTTGTATGTTACTTTGGTTTGGTACCATGCTGGTGTTTTGTGCAATGGACCCAAGCCCAAATATGTTGGTGGAGTTATAACATATGAAGATAATGTGGACATTTGTCCATTATTGAGTTACAACATACTATAAGAGAAATGGGTTACACATTAGTGCAAGGTGTCTTTTATAAAGGAGAAAATGACACTGAGTTTATGAATGTTGGCAATGATAAAGTATTATTAGATGTGTGCAATGGGTTAAAAAATGAGGATAAGGTCCACTTGTATGTGATTCACAATATAAATGAACCTGAAATTATGGTTGATGTTAATGAAAGTGAACCTAAATGTGGTTCAGACAACCGTGGTCCTGATGCTAGTGGTCCTCAGGTGCCTTTAATTGAGGCACATGTTAGGCAAATAGAGGTAATTGGAACTCTTAATGGTAGGGCTAATGTGGCAAGTCCTATAAATAAGTCTTTTTATGCTGAAGATAGGGGATGCTCAGAGAAATAAAATGAGAGTTCTATACCTACAGTAGATGGAGATGTTCATGAGGGACAAGAAAGTGAAGACAACAATGAGGAGGAAGAAGAAGAAGCACATGTAAGTGATGCTGATTCAGTGGATGGGAGTGATGTTAATGATGAACTGAGAGAAATTAGGGAGGAAAAAAGAGATCTGAGAAGAAGAAAAATCAAGGTTAAAGCAAGAGCAAGGGGAAGGCAAGATCTGTCAATGTTGAAATCCCTATAGGCAAAGTTGGTCCAGATGGTGGATATGAAAATGTTGGTGACAAGAGTAACAAATATACAGGTACGGTAGCTAGGGATGAGGATTTTTATAGGAGTGATGACCCTGGCAGTTGTGAGAGTGACCTTGAAGAGGGAGAGGAAGGTAAGGATGTACCTCAGAGGCGACCAAGTAAGAATGTTTACTATGATCCTAATTGTGCTGAAGTTATATGGGAGCTTGGTATGGTATTTGAGTCAACTATTCAATTTAGGCAAGCAGTGGCGAAGAATGTAGTAGCTAAGGGTGTCCAGCTCAAACTACGTCCAAATGAGACATCAAGGGTAAGAGTGAAATGTCAAAAAGGGGGGTGTAATTGGGAGTTGTTTGCATCTTATGAGGGTTCTTCTCACAATTTCATAATCAAGACATACAATCCAAAGCACAAGTGTGATAGGACAAATAAAAATAAGTTATGTAACCATCACTTCATAGCAACTTATTACCAAAAGAGGATCATTTCTCAACTAGAAATCAAGATCTGGGAGTTAGTTGAATTGTGCAAAGAAGAATTGAAAGTGCATGTTAGCAGAACTACTTGTAGGAGAGCCGAATTGAAGGTGTTGAATGAGTTTATAGGGGATTACAAGATGAAGTTTAGTAAAATTCATGATTATATGGATGAGATTAATCGATCCAATCCTGGCAGCATTTGTTTTGTTGTTGTTGACAAAAAAAGCAGACCTGCTGAAGAGATTTTTGAAAGATATTATGTTTGTTTTAATTTTATGAAGATTGGTTGGAAGGAAGGGTGTAGGAGAGTGATTGGGTTGGATGGGTGCTTTCTAAAGGGCATTTGTAAAGGACAACTACTTGTTGCTGTTTTAAAAGATGGAAATGAGCAGATGTACCCCTTAGCTTGGTCTGTTATTGATCTTGAAACCAAAGCTTTATGGACAAAGTTTATCAAGTGCTTAATTGAAGATTTTGAACTTGAACAAGGGTAAGGCTTGACACTTGTAATAGATATATAGAAGGTAAGAAGTTATTTTTTCATTTTATTTACTTATAGCATATTTAGGTTGTCTGATTTCCATTTAGATGTTAAGTGTTTGATTTTACAAATTAGTTTATGGTGTTTATTTGTGTGAAATGACAGCGTCTGGTGCCTGTAATATCTGAATTACTTCCAGAGGCTAAACATAGAATGTGTGTAAGACACATTTTGAGCAATTAGCAAAAGAAATGAAGGGGCTCGGAGAGTAGGAGGAGATTTTGGGAGTGTGCATAGTCCACGTTTGAGGTACAATTTAAGGTAAGCTAACTAATTTAAGCAAAATTGTCAATGGAATTATGGAGGATCTATTATATTATAACAAAGAGACTTGGTGTAAGGCATATTTTAAAGCTGATGTTTGTGAAAATAACATGTGCAAGACATTTAATTCTTGGATATTAGCTCCTAGGTTTAAATCTATAATTTCAATGCTTGAGGACATAAGAAGAAAAGTTATGGAAAAGATTAGACAAATGAGGGATTTTGCACAAAACTGGATAAGTGACATTTCATTGATGGCTAGGCATAGGTTAGATTCAATGAATTGTCAAGTATTATGGAATGGTGAATAAGGATTTGAAGTTAGTGATGGGAAATATAGACAAACTATTGATGTTAGGAAGAAAAAGTGCACTTGCAGGTCTTTGGAATTAAAGGGAATTCATGATGCACATGTTGTTTGTGCAATGCACACCTTATGATGAATTCTGATGACTATGTTGTTCATTGGTAGAAGAAAGACACTTATTTAAAAGCTTACTCACACCCCATCCAACCTGTTATGAACATTAATATATTTCCCAAGTCAAATAATGCACCAATGCAGCCTCCAACTGTAATAAGAATCCCAGGTAGACCAAAGTTAAAGAGAAGGAAGGAAAAAAATGAGCCTAAGAAGATGAAAGCTTATGGGAAACTCTAAAAAAAGGTGGTAAATGACATGCAGTCTTTGTAAAAATGAAGGGCATAACTAGAAGGGGTGTCCAAGAAAAATGGAATTTCAAAATCAGGTATAATTGGCAGCACTTGCTTAAATTTTAACTTTAGTCTCTTTTAGTTTTAAAGTTTTGTTTAAATGCTAGTGTATATGTTTGAGTGTATAGATGATAGCACTTGCTTAATTAGTAATTTTTACTTTGTTATTGGAAATTCCATTTAGGCAAATGTAGGTGTGATTAGTAGCAGACATGTTGAAGTCAATATTGTTAGTGGTTCTGCACAAGGTGTTTTTATTGGTTTTGGTCAGGGTCAGGGTCAGGGTATAGGAAATGGTTCTGGTCAAAGTGGAGGAAGTGGGCCTTCAAGGGGTGAAGGAAGAGGTGTATCTGCAAGAGGTTGAGAAAGAGGTGCATCTGTAAAGGGTGCTGCCAAATTTGTTACTAGGACTGGAGGCAGATTTGCTGCTGATTTAAGTGGAATGGGATCAGGTGTAGAGTCAGGTTGTGCATCTCCTTCTACAACTACTGTTACAGGTGAGAATGCTCCAATTAATTCAGGTTCAAAGAGGGTTTCAGAAGGAACCCATTAATCTAGTGCTAAAAGAACAAGGGTGACATGTCATGTACTATTTGTTAATCTAAATGATGGTTCAGAAACATATAACGTAAGTGCTTTATCAGTGTTTGCATTTTTGCTTACTTATAAGTCATTCAAAATTTAGATAACTTTTTTTTATAATTACAGTGGGGAGCAAATTACAGTTGAGTAATGAGGTCGTCAAGTGGTTTGAAGAATGCAGCAGAGCCTATGGATCTTGGTTTTAAACCACATGGTTTAAAATGGAAGGGAAAGATTGCTATTACTACAAGACAACTGAACTAGCAAAGGGTGACTAAACAGAGAAAAGAGAGCAGTGAGAATCGACTGCATCACAGACAAGCAATATATTGAGCCAAACAAGTTCATCAAGACCAATAAGGTCCACACTAAGTCAGATGTGAAAGTGACATATATAATTTTCTTTGCTGTATTTTGGTTAGAAATGTGTTGATGACAGGGTTATACACTAAGCTTCAATATTATTTGGTTAGAAATGTGTTTCAACTGTGACATTATACTGCCAAATTGAAGGTGTTAAGTACTTGTAAGCTACGACCCTCTTTTTTTAACAATAAGCTTTTTGTTTTCAATGAGTTCCCATTTCAACTCATAGTTACCTCTTACTTTGTCAGCACAAGCACATTTGCACACACAATAAGTCTTGGACAGTTTGTCTTTTAACATCGTAATTACATTAAATAAACAGGCATTTGCAATTACACTGAAGCTAAAAGAGCCATAGACAACCTTCGCATCTCTTACTGAGAGCAACATCCTTCACAGTTATAAAAAACAACAATACACCAAAATGGTCTGTGACAACAAAACTAACTAACTCCACCTCACTAACAAATTACAATCAGCAAAATAACTAAGCACATTGTCACTAAGATAGTCAACACAACTTTTGCTTTCCTCCTTTCTCGATCCCTCTTAGCTTCAATTTCCCGAACTTTTTTAAGCAAACCTAAGATGACATGCTTCGCTTGCCCTGACATAGAGGGGTCATACCAGGCGAAAAAGTCTCAAGTAGTAGCAGCCCCACCATATCTCTGCATCAAACCCAAACCCAAACAATCAGTAAACTCTATTCTTTATGATCCCAAAATTAAAATGGCAATGTCTCAAAATTAAACACTAACCCCATAGTTACTGCACCGAAGAACCTTCAACCTGGATTTGTACATATCCATAATGCTCTTAGGGTTGCGGTTTATCCACATTGACAAATTGGATGTCCAAATCAGGCTTATGCATCATTGACTTCAAACGCCATCATTTTCAATTGCAGGCCACCAAATTTCATAGATGAAAAAGATGGGCTTTACTTAAGCTGAAAATGGGGATGAAGAAAAAAAAATTTAGGTGATACAAAAATGGTGGTTAAAGAACATTAAGAAGATGAAGGAGAAAACTGATTTAAGCTTAAGAGAAACACAAAGGTATCCGTTATAAGAGAAAATGACACGTTGAAATTTTTTTCCCCCAGTCTCCCAATATGCGTTTGTACCCACGCCCTCTGCCAACTAGGATCGCAGGTATTTAAAAGTAACTATAAATTTGTTTTAAGGTGTTTATAAGGTCATATTAAAAGTTCAGATGGCCAATGGAATTTTGACTAAAAGTTCAGGGGGGCTAAATATGGTTTCGCCTATTATTAAAGATGGTGCAACAAATCTTCATGTGGCTAAGATTGGCAAAGAACCCCAAAAACCCCACTTTACTTTGCTGTGGACCTAAATGGTAGGTTCTTTTCTAACCAGTATTTGATCTTTTGCTATAGCATGCAGAAATTTTGACAGATTTCTGCAGATTCTCCCATTTCTGCTACAACTCCTGAATGTTGATTGGGATTAATCAATTGGTTGTATATAATAAAAGGTACCGCATCACCATTTATTTATATTTTGTTCTCATTTGATGCCACACAAAGGCTTTGACAAATTAATTCCAGAAACTCATCAAATTCCAAATGTCTTAAAAAATAATCAACCATATAGTTTTGGTTCCGCAATCCATTAAATATAATACGCAAGAATTAAAACAATGTGTCTACAGAAACAGATGTCTTGAAAACAGTCATCTCCATCCCTGGTGTTGGTCTGTATCGTCTCATCAGAATGATAACATTCACTTCTAAAGGAATACAATATGAAATACCATGCACAAATTTTAATACTAATTCTAGCAATGATATGTATCATAAGAAAAACAATAAAAATACTCAAGTGCAGCAAAAAAATTGTATTCAGCTAAAACATTTGTGGATTTTTTACATCTGGGTTTCGGTGATGTCAACTGGAAGTGAGAAATGAATAGGAAAAAGAAAAAGTTATCAACAGATTTCTTCATTATTCAACTTTTTTTTTTGCTTGCAAGTTGACTGGCTGAAAAGAATAATCCTATATGGATAATCAAGAATAAATAAATAAAATACAAGGACAAAATTTTGCAAAAGAACAAAAATTCAATAGGACCAAAACTCCCTTGTTATTTCTTAGAACTTGTATAATTTTGAGTCTTAGCACTGTCAAAATTGTTTCAGAGGAACAGCATAAAAAGTAACCTCCTCATGGTGCCATTAGTCCATCAATTGTGTAGGAAAGAGAACTTGCCCAGTCAGCACGGAGTAGTAGTGTTTGTAATGTTTGCATTACATTGTATCTGGGATCCAGCTTCCGCTGCCAGCCCTACAGAGTTCAAATCATTGCCAAAAATTCTGAGTTGTATTGACAGTTACTGATAACAAGTAAAAAGAAATATTACCATATCCAGGCAGCTACATCCTGCTAAAGCTAGTTTTTCAATTGCAAGACTAGTTAGTCTTTGATTTTGCACAAGAAAATAACATCAGCCCTAATATCAGTCATCCAAAGATTTTCCCTTTATCGATATCAACTCAGCTCCCAAATATACAATATGTAGTATCCTCCATGCACAAGAAAAATAAATTTAATCAGAAGAGAAAAAGAATACCTCAAGAACTAAAGTTGTCACCATCACAGTGCAAACATTGCCATCAATATTGACCTTATGGCGCCTGACTTTCTCAAGTAATTCATGCATGCAGTCCGCAGGATGAATCAGATCACCCTCTGGAGTACCCCAAAAAGTGAATGCCTCTTCGACTTCCTATTAAAATAGTACATCAGAAACTGATGCTCAAGAAATTATGCAACGAAATATTTGTTATACACAAACTCCAAAGAAAAAACTATTCTAATGCTTATGAGTCTTGACACTGTTACAAGTCCATAATCAATTGATTTAAAACCAAAAGCAGAAAGGATTGCTTGCAGCAATATGAATGGAAAAAAAAAAAATTAAACCATTAAATGAATCAAAGCAACTGCGAGTGCATGCACACATATCAAATTACCCAACAGCATAAAAGGTTCTCTTATGCTCATGGCATGATAATTGCTTGCTTATTTAATTTACCACTTAAGAGACTAATTCATTTTCCAATTTGTCAAGTGTCACCACCAAGCTGCGCTAGTATAAAGTTCTGCTATCCAAATAAAAGAATAACTTGCTGTAGCTATAGGGTTGTAGCACAACCAACAACAATATAAACAAACTATGTTTCAGATTAGCTAACCTCAATAAAAGCTTTAGGATCTGGGCAGTTTTGTTGCTTCGATAATCTTAGGGTGCGTTCTGCTGCAGTGCGGCCATCCCTCCGGGCAACAGCTTTAAAAAACTCAATTAAATTTACTCGATCACTCTTGGAAAGTTCAGCAGTCATGCCTACATCAAGGAAAACAACATGGGGCTTTGACTTTTTAAAAATCCCTTTTTGAGAAGACTTGTTTTGAGATACCCGAACAAGAATATTTCCTGGATGCATGTCTGCATGAATAAAGTTGTCCACCTGAAAGAAGAAATGCCATTTTTTCTAAATAAAAATCAACTGAGACATTAATGAAATAACATACTAGATTTTTACATCAAAGAAGAAAGAAGTGTAGAAAGTGTTACCAAAAGCATTTTCAGAAGTGCATGAGTCCCAATATGAGCAAGTGCCCTTTTAATCCAACTATGTCCTTCAAGTTCATCAACAAAACGTGAGACATTTTCCCCTTGCTCATAAGTTTCCACTAAAACAGCAGGATGCACAAGTGGGTATACAGGCTTCGGAAAAGAAACATCCTTCCATCTTCTGAAATTATAAATAAAGCGGCTCAGGTGAGCAGCCTCCCTGGCAAGGTCAACTTGAGACATCATGAAAACTGCAAACTGGTGCACACTCTCATCCAGCCTCAACCAATTCAAAGCTGGAATGAAGTTTGATATTTTAGCTACCAAATTGATTATCTCAAAGTCTCTCCTAATTGATTCACCAACACCTGGATGCCTGACTTTCACAGCAACTACCATAGGATTCACCTGTTTTTGACCTGGATATCTAAATCTCAAAGAAGCTCGATGCACTTGAGCAATACTTCCAGAGGCAACAGGCACC
>CATIWM010198133.1:0-12566 GCA_949671775.1 Mallotus repandus | reverse complement strand
TGGGAGACTATTAGTGATATGCACTAGGTCAATCATTTATGACTATGTTTTGACTTTATCATTTTATTAATAAAGAGGCATTTCCATTATCATTTCCTTTTTATGATAATTAAATGAATAGTTAATTCTTTCTAAGGTCATCAAGTATGTGTGATAGTAAAACCCTTAGATTAAATATCAGTTCTATTCAGATTATCCCTAGCCATTTATTTATTATAGAATTAATAATGAATTAAGGCTAGTATGGTGTTGACTGATGATTATGTTTTACTAATCATGAATATAAGTCAACTCATATGTACTTGTTTGAGAAATCATGTACTGGATTGACCTACTATAAGAATACTAGATAGATAATTGTCATAAGTATTTCTCATCACAATAATATTGTTTTAGTCCTTCGACCTTGAAATCACCGTGGATTTCTACATAACTATTTTATATTTTGACACATTCTAACATTGTCTTTAACAGGATGATGGAATAGAATGTTGTTGGATATAAAGTGAGTTATGTGAGGATGTGAGTGATTGAGAAGGAATTTATCCCTCATTTAATTTGAGTAAGATATCTATGGGCTATTTGATAAGATAGACTGAGGAAAATGCATGGTTATGCTAAAGTGAATTGATAAAGAGTTATCATTCTCAGTCTACTTGGAATCAAGAAATAATATGATTAAATTGTATAAGGATGATAGAAACTATGCCTTATATTCAATCAAGATATCGTGTGACAAAGGGACTACAATATACACTGTAAATTAAGGTATGTCGGATGATCGACTTTCACATAACTTGGGTAGTCATAATGTCTTATTAGAGGCCAATTATGACTTATAGGCCTAAATAGGGATTTTAGGCCCATTGCCAACGTTATGTGAACCTACAAGGTCACACACTTAAAACAGGTCCAAAATGAATAAGGGTTTACCAAACCCAGTTAAACCCTATGGAAATAAATAAATAAATATTTATTTATTTATTTAAGGTAATGGTTATCTTAAATAAATTGGGAAATATTTTTCTGTTTTGGTATTTAAATAAGTGGAATATACCAAAAATGTTGTGGTAAGTGAAACCCTAATTGGGAAGTCTATATTTATGTCATGTTCTCTAGGGTTTCACATACTAATCATTCTGCCACCTAAATTCTTTTTCTCTCCCTTTAGAGAAAACTAAACACAGAGTTTATTCGTTCTTGAGTTGTGACACAATTAAGAAAAGTGCTAGCACGTACACATCCATTTTGATTAAAGGTCTGTTCGTGTGGATACTAGTAAAGGACGTATCCTTTTGGAGACATCTTAATTTGATCAAAGAAAGCGAAAAGCTTGAGGTAGGGTGTCACTGGTATGAACCCGCTCTCTCCCTTCTAGCAATCTTGCCTCTACTAGCGTTTGTGGTAAGGTTTTGGAAACCCTAAATTAATTAATTAATTGAATTACATGGATCTTTGGTTCGGGTTTGTGATAAAAATTTTAAATTTCCAATATGTTTAGTATCACGAAACCCAATACTAAAGAATACTTTGTCATATTGTAAACTACTAACAAAGCAATTTTTGGGGTAGAAGGTGACTTTATTTCCCATGTCACAAAGTTAACTAATACTAAGTAAATTATGCTTTAAATCATCAACTAATAAAACATGATGAATAGACAAGGTTTGAGTGTTATCTCTCTTACCAATTCCAATTATCTTCCCTTTTGCATTGTCCCTAAAGGTGACATTTCCTCCATCTTTAGCTTTAAAGGAAGTGAATTGACTTTTGTCTGTCGTTATGTGCCTTGAACATCCACTATCTAAGTACAATTGACTTTTAGTCTTTGTGGAATTCAAGTACACATATAAACAACATATTTAAATAACTTTTTAAACCTAAACCTTCATTAGTCTTGGTTGGTTAGTCTCAAAATAGTCCAAAAGAAGCAATTTCAAGTGTAATCTTCTATAAAATACATTGCTAGTGTGACCTTTGGCTATATAATAAAAGCATTTAACATTAGCAAATCTATTTCTTCTAAGTGAGTGATCATGCTTACTATTAGAGAGTTATGCATATTTTCTAAATTGATCATGAAAGTTTTGTGAGTGCACTCTAGATTGATTTTGTGTTCTAGGGTGCATGTGAGACATACATTCACAATGATGAGGGATATGGGATTGAGAAGCATGCCTTGTAAAGTTTCTAATGTGCATGTAAGCATCCTTAGGTTTGTACCTTAGACCTTTATGTTAAGAATGGTTGAGTCTTAGAAGACTTAACATTGACATATGGTGCTTGAGACTTTTTAGCTTTGAGATCTCGAGTCTCAGGAGGTTTAGAAGTAAAAAGAGAAGGATCGCATGAAGCTTTGACAAATTTGATGTGTGATGATGATGAGAAAGATGTTTTATTTGTGTATCCAAGTCCATGGGTGCTCCCATATAGTCTTTGGGACTCAAGAAGACTCTCAAAGTTTTATTTCCCTTTTTAAACTTAAAAATAGAATTCTTTAAATCCAACACTTCTTGAGATATCTTAAGATTTTCATCATTAGCTTTCTTGAGTTCTTCCTTCAAAGAAGTAGAGGTTTTCAAATCATTTACAACTTTTTCATTTGATAAAACAAGTTTTAAATAATCATTTTTTAAGTTTTCAAATTCCTTGGATATATTAGAGCTCATGCTTGTAAATCTTTTTCTTAGAAAGTAAGCTCTTGCATTTAAGCTTGAGTTTGCTCACAATAGAGCTCTCATCATCATCATCATTATTATCACAATCAGCATAAGAAGAGGAGGAAGTAGATTGTACCTCATTGTTGTCTTTAAGTGCCATAAAATAAAGGTTGGCCACTTCTTGATGCTACTCTTCCTTTTCAGATTCAGAAGAGTCATCCCATGAAGCTGTAAAGGCTTTTTTATTGTCATTTGCTCCTTTACTTTTGAACTTCAATTTTGGACACTCATTTATAATGTGTTCCAATTTCTTGCATTCGTAGCAAGTTACTTCTTTGTTCTTCTTGCTCTCAAACTTCTTGTTGTCCCTTTGCCTTGAGAAGCTCTTTCTAATGATTATAGCAATTTCATCATCATCTTCACTAGAGTCAATAAGACTTTTTTCATCACTAGCTTCTTATATAGCCTTCAAGGCAATCCACTTTTTATTATCTTCTTTCTCATCCTTCTCATCTCCTCATTACTTTAGAGTGAGCTCATGTATAAAGAGCTTTCCAACGAGAATGTCAGTTGAGAGAGTTGAGAGATCATGGGCTTCCTCAATTGAGGTAACTCTTGATTCCCAATATCTTATTATTTACTTCTTCCTTGGAAAAGTGTTTTTCAAGTTTCTTGAGGGTAGTTAGAAGAGAGTTGAAGTGATTTGTCATCTTCGTTATTGATTATTGTGGCTTCATCTCAAAAAGTTCATACTTATACATATGAAGTTGAACTTTCTTACTTCTCACTTGCACATTTCCTTCATAGTGATTTTTAAGAGCCTCTCATACTTTTTTTATGGATTGGTAATATTGGACTTTACTCTTTAGACATTGAGGCAAGCAAGATTGTCATGGCCTTTATTATTCTTGTAATTTTCTTATTTTTGATCATTGTACCATTTACTTATTGTAAGGATGGTTTTAACACCATAAATTCTACCCTTAGGTGGTTCCTAACCCTTTAGAATAATATCCCAAAGCCTAATTGGGTCACTATCTAAATATAACTCCATCTCGAACTTTCAATATGGATAGTCACTACCATTAAAGAAGAGTCTAAAAGATGAAAAGTTTATAGATTTACTCCCTATGATCTTTTCTTCTTGGAATTAAATACCAAGAAGTCAAGCTCTGATACCAATTGTAATAGCCCTAGAGGGGGGTGAATAGGGCTTTTGGAATGTTGAGAGATAATTAATAAAAATTAAAGGAAGGACAAAGGATTAAAAAGATTAAACATAAGTGTTTACGGAGTTTAGTTTATCAACAAACCTATATCTCCACCTAACTCTCCTAAGTTAGGATTTTTCTATCAGAATAACCTATTCCCTTAGATTCATTTTTATAAACTTGAGTTTTAGGCTCAACTCAAACCTTACAAACAAGAGTTTAGGATCACTCTTAACCAAGTACCTAAGTGTTTTCAGTAGATGACCACTTAAACCATTCACACTAAAATAGGTTCTCACTTCCCTTTTCTAACCCTAGAAAATAGAAGAAGAAGAAACCTAATTTTATCATACAACCCACACTCAAAAGGAGTAGTTGAATACAAAAGAATTAGAAATAGAAATTGAATGCTTGATGACTGCTAAGAGTAAATTTTCAATAACAATGGTGTGTAACTCTTGAATGAGGCTCCGAGACTTGTATTTGTACTTGGAGGTTATAAAAGAGCTATTAGAGAGCATTCAATTTTTCTTTAACGTCCATAGACTTGTAATTAATGTAATTTAGCTTCTTTTTTGCAGGAAGAAGCCTACTCACAGTCATGAGGGTGTGCTGATGATCATGACTTAAAAAGATATAGCCGTTGGAGTATAGAGGGATGTCAGACATAGCCATTGAACTTGGAGGGAAATGGCTCACGATCTGCTCATGATCGAGATTGGGATCATGAGCAACCTAGAGTCATTGAATCTCTAAGGCCTCTTCAAGGGTTTGATGTTCCGCACTGGTCATGAGTAAGTCACGATCATGATCTTAGTTCATGGCAGTCCAGAGTGTTGAAGACTTAAAAGGCATTTAGGCTTCATGAATTTGACTCCCCTGATCACAACTTGGATCATATGTCATGATCTGCTCATGATTGTGAGGGGAGATTGTAAGGAATCTAGGCTCTTCTTTTCTTCTCGGCCTTCTTTGATTCTTTAGCTCCTGACTAGATCTCTGGATCGTGAGGGCTAATCGTGATTGATGCCTTCGCACTTGAATTAACTTAAACTTAATATATAATGCTTCCTATTTAGCTTTTTTTTTGTTTAAGTCTTAAGAAACTTTGAGGGTCAATTTGAGCAGCTTTTTAAGAAGGAATTTAGTCTACATCACTTAATAAACTTAGTTAGTAAAATTAAATTGTTTATTCAAGTTAAAATAGAGAGGTTGATCATACATAAGGTCAACAATGTTGCTCACGGTTATGAGGGCATGCTCACAATCATGATGAATGAAAATTATAGTCATTGGTGTCAGAACTAGCCATTAAAGATTGGGAGAGGTGATGTCACGACTTGCTCATGATTGTGATGAGGGATCGTGAGCATCTCACGGTCTTCAAGGGTTCAAGGACTCCTAAGGCTCTTGGTTGACTATGATGGTCTTGATCCATTCACGATCGTGACTGTGACCTGTGAGTAGTCTAGAGCCTTCATACCTTCAAAGGAGCTTTGGTCTCACGAGCTGGACATCATCATCACGATTGGACTGTCTGTCACAATCCACTCACGATCGTGTGGGCAGATCATGAAGGGCAGACTTCTTTAGCCTTATGTTCTGGAGTCTTGCTCTTGATCGTGAAGATTGTTCGTGATGAGTGATAAGTGGCTTGAATTGGCTTAAAATTGATGTAGGATGGCTTTTATTTGATCCTTGTTATTTATTTATGTCTTATAGAACTTTCGGGATGCATCAAGTGATCTTTTAAGCATTTTTAGGAGAGGGTTAAGTCTACAACACTTAGCAAACATGATTAGTGTAATCAAATTGTTTCTTAAGGTCAAAATAAAGAGATTGATCATACACAAGGTCAACACATTGCTTTTGTTGCTTCAGAATAGTCTTGATGTAGAAATTTGGAATTTTTGCATGTTTTCTTTCTTGATTTTCATCAATTGAATTTTTTATTCTCTATTTTGTGTTAGTTGTTTACGATCTTTATTAGAAAATTAATTTTTAAGATGTAATTTATTATAAAATAAAATTTAATATAATGGTTTAATTTTAGTTAATTATTCTCTCTTGAGTTTGTTTTAGTGTTTCTTTATTTATTATGGTTATTCAAGTGTTGTCAGTGCTTCTTTCCTTTTAAATTAATGTGACATATGTTAAGGATGGCAAACATCCAATGTTTGTCTGTGATTAAACTCAATCATATTGTGGCCATGGCATGAACATTGTACTCAAGGTAAGTTTAGTCAAAGTTCACCGCAAAAAAAAAACTCTTTTTTTTTTACACAATCTCTTCATATTTACATATACATATATGAATATTCATTGATAAATATATGTTCATATGTTCATATTTACAACACTTAGTTAACTTATACAAATGCTAGCCTTGTATAACAAAAACATATACACAGAAGTTTGTCATATTCAAAATTTAAGGATAAACTCCTACTGACCCACCTAAGACAATAATAAATGTGCAAGTGGAAAAAGGTATCTACAAGCACATTGAAAGCTACCCTACTAGTCCTCAAGGAAAATAAGTATAAGAGTGAGCTTGCAACTAAGAAAAATGATAAATATAAAATTTTATATAAGCACGATACAATTTACAATATGACATTTAATGTTATGATGTATAATAGAGGAAATTAAAATCATACATAAATTGATTCAATGGTGGATGACTAGTTTTAGTCAATATTTCTCATCGTAATCCATAGTTAATCGTTAAAGATTTCCTTGTGACTTGATAGAATCTACAATAATTCTTCTTTATTTTCTTTTCTTTTTTAATATTTGGATTCCTTATATGCACGCATCATGCCATGAACTAATATCAACTTTAAGTCAGCCTTTTTACGGCTCAACATAAGAACCTATAATGCACACAACATTCTGTCAAGGTCATAAGCCTGCATCAAACATAAATGCTTCCTTTTGTCTCACATCTCTACACACTCTTCACTATATTCGTAAGCACTTAATTTATAGTTTCGTAATATTATATAATTTAACAATCTATAAATTTTAACTAGGTAGAGCATACTCATAATATAGAGCAATTAATTTTTGTCTTATACATGTCTACCATTTATATTGCAAGCAAGAAGAACCATACATTCACAATTCCAACAACATCTATTTGGTGCACACCTATACAAGAATTCCTCAATTTACATTCACTTAATTCACAATTTTAACTTCATTACTCATAAGCACATATCAAGTTCACAACTCTACAACAATTACCTACATAGGCAGATACCAATATCGTTAAACACAAAATAAAAACCAATTCAGCATGCTAAAATTTCTAAATTTCAATATACACCTATCATATGTACATATTAACCTCACATTTTTGCAACTTCTATCCTTATACACAATTCATAGCATTTTATAATAAGAAAACTAACTTGGCATATTGAAATTTCGGCAAAGCAAATAAGAAAGTTAACCAGATTTAAACAATATTTATATAGAAACCATATTATCACTTTATATCAATTGCTTCCTTACCTATGGAGTATTCTTCTTATTTTCTAGCATCACATCTAATTTTTTTAACTGAAATATATCATAATTTATTTGTTTTAAACACTTGATAATTATAGTCTTTTTTTAACAAGTTAACATCATTTAATTGTTAAAGTATTTGAAGCTGTCAATTAGGACAAATTTGATAGGTTGAATTCAAAAATTCACTAAAAATTATGTAGAGTGTATTTTGAAGTAATATTTTTCAGATATATATGTAAAGTAATTTTCAATTTTTTTCATACCAATTATAGGTGTATAGGAAAAGAAACTTTAAAATTACACTCTTTTGACAAAAATTGCACAATAAAATGTTCAGCTCCAAATAGCTATTATAATGTTAATATTAAATTTTCTCTATTTCTATCAACTTTGTAGACGACACATTAAAGTTTCTTTAGGCGCAGATGACACCTTATTTGGAGTTACAAAACTCTAGATATTCTTCATACAATTTTACTGCTCACAGCTGAATAAACTTTCAGGTTTAAGCAATTTCATTATGATAACTAATTCTAATTTCCAAAATAATTTCCAACCAAAAATCCACAACTTTCATATATATGAATTTCACTTACACTATTAATTTATCAATTTTATTGACAAATATATATATATATATATCTAAAATTCTATAGAGCAATATAAATTTCACTAAGT
The DNA here is from genome assembly GCA_949671775.1 of Mallotus repandus. Lineage (NCBI taxonomy): Eukaryota > Viridiplantae > Streptophyta > Magnoliopsida > Malpighiales > Euphorbiaceae > Mallotus > Mallotus repandus. The sequence goes on along the minus strand of CATIWM010198133.1, from coordinate 4,498 downwards.
TTTAAACATTTCCTAATTTCTTAGTTGTAATAAGGTTATTCTTCAAGAATTCTCTAATTTTAGCTGCCCCATATTGAGGTCTCCCTCCTTCTCCGTTGTTCTCTTTTCTCAAACCACAATAGCTCTTTTCCTTTTTTTTTACACAAAATCAAAATTTTAATGTTGCTTACTCTCCCACTCTACCCATCCTTTTTGTCTACCATGATCTCTTCTTCTTTTTATTTATCTTATTTATGTTATTTTATTTATTTTATTTTTTATTATTATTATTTTTATAATTTGGTCCTTGAGTTAAGCCTCTAAACTTTATCTAGTCCCCATAGCTTCTCAATTTCTATAATAGACTTAATTATAACTTTTCTAATCTTTTACACACTTAATATCTTAATTAATGATATTAAGTATTACTCATGTTTATATGTTATGCATGTCATGTAATTAAATGCAATTGCATAGACGAGTGTTACTATTGATCTATTTTGAGTTCGCATTTTATTCCATTTTTCAGATTTCACCTCTTTCCTTTACTTTATTATTTTTTTTGTAATCATTAATTTATTTAGTGTAGAAATGGAGTGATTCAAAATTTATATAGATTTCCTTTAAGTTAATAAAATTGAGTTTCTTCTTATTTTTAATCTATTTTAGTCTAGAATGAATTTAAATTGATTCTTAGAATTTACCAATAAGGTTAAGGTAGTTTTATTTCATTTTATTTTCAGCATTTAATTTATTATGTGAACTGATTTTTTTGTTTCTTTGTAGATTATTTTCTCTTTTTGGGCTAGCTGACTTAAAATTTAATCTTGTAGGATGATGAACCCATAGTAGCTTTTAGTTGTTGTGTAGATGTTTCCCTTATTTTCTATTATTTTATTTTATTTTATTTTATTTATTATGTGTGCTATAAGTAGCCCTGGCCAAGGGCCTGTTCAGGCCTGAAACTGGGCTTGAACTGGTTTGAAATCGGGGGAAGACCAGTTCAGGGCCAGTTTAAAAAAATTTTGAATCGTAAATCAGCGGTTTCAGTTCCGAATTGTTGGTTCATAGTTCTGAACCGAAAAAAAACTAGAAAAGGGCCATTTCTTTCGGCTCGTTGCAAACAGTGATAAAATTTTCAATAATTGAAATGTTGTGACCATTGTAACCTACATGTGGCCAACGGTCACTTACTTTTTTTTAATTAAATTATATATAATATAATAATTACTAAATGTCTAAATTATCCCTAATAGCATTTATATTTTTAGGATAATATGGTCATTTTAAGATAAATTTTTTTCCTATAAATACCTTCTTCCCACTCTAAATTTTTTTCATTTTTTAAAAGTTGGATGAAAGAGACATCAGCAGGTGCACCAAGACATCCTAGCTAGACTAGCACCCTCATTATATGAATCTTTCAACCTTATTATTAAAATAAAAAATATAAAATTATGTAACAGCCAACAAGGGCAATACAAAAATCATAAAAAAGATAGCAACAAGAATACATCATGAAAATCTAAAATTCTCCTGCTCCATTGCATCATAAGACATGGCTTCATGAACCTCTCTAGGATATGTATCCCACCACGATCTGCTACACAGTTACCCTCTCTATAGATGTGACTTATATGAACATGAAGTCTGTCTATAGAGGAAAGACAAGTTTCCCATTCCTGATGCAAACGCTAGGGAACTGCAGCGCTGCAATGATGAATCAAGTTGACAACCAAAGCAGAATCACATTCCAACCAGAAATAAACAGAAGACATTGTAGTTACTTTCTTTATAGTGATAATAATAGCATAAAGCTCGGCCTCAAAAGCATAGCAGAGACCCAATGAAGCTGCAAACAAAGCAACAACATTCCCAGTAGAATCACGAAAGACCCCGCCAGACCCTGCAATAGATAGTGCCCCATGAGCTGTACCATCAGTATTTATTTTAATCCAGTGCAAAGGAGGCTTAATCCAAGAAACCAAGATCACCATCTGAGGTTTTCCCATCAATCCACAAATACGCAACCTTCGAAGAACAACAAGGTCAGCTATTGAATTATGCATGCACTCCACTTTGAAAGTCTTTGTATTTTTAATATCTTTGCAAACCATTTGAATGTTGTAAGAAACGAGAACAAAATTATCATTGAAAATCATTTGATTTTGGGTATACCAAATATGCCGAAAAACAACAAGAATACCAGCCCTCCATAATGCATGAATTTGAGAAGAAAATTTGAAAAACCAGGCAAACTTGAATAAACTGATAAAATCAGAAGGGATGTGTAGATGAATATCAAACAAACTGCTAAAAGCTTGCCAAATAGACACTACATAATGGCACTGGGTAAAACTATGATTTAAAGTGTCATAAAAAATGCAGCGAGAGGCTAAGGCTATACCCCTTTTACATAGCAAATCATCAGTTGGAAGAAAATTATGAATTGCCCTCCAAGTCAGCAAAGATCTAGCCAGAGGTAGATAGTGATGCCATAGATCCCTTCCCCAAGCTACTTTAGGCTGATTGGGATGATAAAAGAGATAAAAATCTTTGCAATAAGTTGTCCCATTATTAGAAGGACGGAACATATAAGAATCCACCCCAGAATAAGAGAAAATACTATTTTCTATATTAGCACAAATAGAAGGGTATGTCGATCGAAATACATGAGATAAATTCCAATGCCTAGGACAATACACATAAAAAATCTTGGTCGTCAAATTCTTTCTAACAGAGTAAGGAATACCAATTTGATATGAGATTGAAGATCCTAACCAATTAGCATTCCAAAAATTCAAATTGGATTTTTTAGCGAATAGCCTTTGAGAATTTGCTTGGATATCAGCACAACAAGATTTAATAGAGTGCCAAATTAAAGAGTAAATATATGAAGAATAAGCCATACTAGCAGCATTATAAAATCTTGAACGAAGAAAATTAAAAACATAGTCTGACTGGCAATAAACTTTCCAAGCTAACTTGGAGAGCAATGTTGAATTAATATGATGGAGCCGCTTTAAACCAAGACCTCCCTCCTTTTTAGGAGAACAACAAATATCCCACTTTGTGGTGACTAATTTTTTGGAATAAATTAAACCTGTCTCGATGATATTACAGATGCATTTTTCCATTCTTTTAAGAAGCATCTTTGGCCATTTATGCACCATAAACCATATATTACCAAATTCACTAAAGCCTTTCTACCAGCCATAGAAAGTAGTTTACCTATCCAAGCATCGAAATTTGAAAGGACTTTGTCTTCCAAATACTGAAGCCAACATTTCTTAGGTGCTCCTTGAAATAAAGGAACTCACAGATAATTAAGAGGATATTCACCTTACTTCATACCAGTAATATTAGTAAGCAAAGATGCTCTACGCGAAGTAACAAAGCGACCCAAATAAATATTAGACTTGCTCTAATTTACCGATTGCCCTGAAAGAGCACCATAGGCTTCAAACTTTGAAGTTATCTTATAAATATTAGACTGAGTTGTTCGATTGAAAATTACAATGTCATCAGCGTAAAGGAAATGTGAAGGAAAATGAACTCTAGCGCTGGCATACATAGGAACCAAATGGGACTCCTTAAAAAGTTGAAGAAGATGTCGATTAAGGTAGTCTTCTACTAAGCAAAAAATTAGAGGAGAGAGGGGGTCACCTTGTTGAGCACCACGTGAGCAAGCAAAGTAGCCTTTGGGAGTACCATTAATTAAAATGGAAATATGAGCATACTGAAAAATAGAGAGAATCCAACTACAAAATTTGTCAGAGAAACCAAAATTCTGAAGAACAGATATTATAAAGCCCTAGTCCATTGAATCAAATGCTTTAAGAATATCTATCTTCATGGCCATATTACCCCCAGTACAAAGCATATTAAGCAAATTAAAATTTTCAGAGGCAGCTGCAATACAACCTTCAATATGCCTACCTTTAATAAAACCAAATTGCAGAGGAGCAACAATTAAACCAATAAAAGATGCCAGACGGTTTGCCAAAATTTTATAATAATTTTAAACAAAAAATTACTAAGAATTATTAGCATAAAATTATCCACTGTATTAGCCCTTTGCACCTTGGGAATTAAAATCATAAAATTAGAGTTCATACCTCCCATAATATAGCCAGTGGAAAAAAAACTTCGAACAACTTCACAAATAGTTTTACCCATAATATTCCAATAATGGCGAAAGAACAAACCTGTGAATCCATCTAGCCTTAAAGCACTGTGAGGATCTAAATAAAATACAACCTCTTTAATCTTATAAAAACTCAGCATTTTGAAAAAGACTGGCATTATGTGTAAGCACCCAATTTCGGGATAATTAGAGCATGGATGCGACAGATGATCCGATGATGAAAATAGACTGTGAAATTAGATTTATTGGTTTTAAACTAAATTGTAAATTATTTTTAGGAACTATTATTTTAATTTTAATTTTAATTATTATTATTATTAATTTTCTTTTTTATATTTAAAATAGATTTTCAAAAAAAATTAAAAAAAAAAA
>CATIWM010198130.1:0-24423 GCA_949671775.1 Mallotus repandus | reverse complement strand
TATATATATATATAGATATAGATATACACACACACACATATATATATATATGTATGTAACACACATACACACATACACACACACACATAACACACACACACACACACACACACACATATATATATATATATATAAGTGGTGTTCGAACAATGTGACCATTTGTAGATTTTACAAATTTTTATATAAGTGGTGTTTGAAAACTCCTTTATATATATGGACCCCCAACACATTAACTTGAAAACTCCAATAGTCAATTCAGCAACAACCCCTAAGAAAATGCTAGAAATCATATTACTTATAAAGATGATCAAAGAATCAGAATTAAAAAAACTTGTTTCAGAATTCCAATTTTGAAACACTCCACAAGAAGGTGATCAATCTACTTAAATGTTCCTTTAAGCGTGTATTCTACGCAAGAACACAAAGATAAAAGCAAAACAACTTTTGGTTTCTTTAAACTTCAATAACCTGAATTATCATAATCTCCCAAGTCACATAAAATAAGGCCTTTATATAGGCTTAAAGAAACCCTAAACAAAACCTAATTAATATCCTAACTAAACACGAAAACAAAATCCTTCTAAAACAAGAAAATATAATTCTACCTAAATAAGAAAAGATAATCCTGATTACATTCGGATTGACATATGCAGCATGTTGTAGTACACTTTTCACTATGATTAAGGCCGAATTGATGCAAGCCCAAAACATAAAAGTTATAGATCATGACGTAATCTTTAATTATCATCTTGAATGGTTCCATTTGGATATTTATTGAAGGAGATACAGCCCATTTACTACCGTATGTGCAGTCTGCCCAGTTTTGTGCACAACCTGATAATCTATCATAATTTTAGCCCATAAATAAGATCGAATCAGATCCAACTATCTTCATAAAAAGTATAGATCTTCCTCTTATATTTCCATCACATATTGAATCAACTAAATCCCATTTCTGTAGAGAAACTTATAACCAAAATACTAAAATAGGCTACCAAAAGATGAATTAAAAATTAAATCTAGGATCACATGAGGATCATATCATTTGATCATATCTTTAGTATTTTGGTCATATATTTCTATAAAAAAAGTTGTATTGAGGTCATTGAAAAGGATATGGAAAGCTGAAATAAATTTTTACAACTTTGATGAAGAAAGTTTGAGTTAATTCGATAGTCTTCATGGGCTAAGATTATGAAAGATTATCATAGTATGTACAGAACTTGGCAGACTGCACATACAGAAGTAAATGGGCTGTATCTCTCTCAATATAGATGAAAATAGAATGATTCAAGATGCTACTTAAAGCTTACGTCAAGGGCTATAACTTTTATATTTTGTGCTTACATCAATTCGGCCTTCATGATAGTGAAACGTTTGCTATAACCTGCTGCATGTGTCAATCCGAATGTAATCAGGAATATCTTTTCTTATTTAGGTAGAATTATATTTTATTGCTTAAGAAGGATTTTGTTTTCTTGTTTAGATAGGATATTAATTAGGTTTTCTTTAAGGTTTCTTTAAGCCTATATAAAGGCCTTATTTTATGTAACTTGGGAGATTATGATAATTCAGATTATTGAAGTTTAAAGAAAACCAAAAGTTGTTTTGCTTTTATCTTTGTGTTCTTGCGTAGAATACATGCTTTTAAGGCACATTCAAGTAAATTGATCACCTTCTTATGGAGTGTTTCGAAATTGGAATTTTGAAACAAGTTTTCTTAATTTTGATTCTTTGATCATCTTTCTAAGTAATCTGAAATCTAGCCTTTTCGTAGGGGTTGTTGCTAAATTGAGTATTGGGGTTTTCAAGTTAATGTGTTGGGGGTCCATATATATAAAGGGGTTCTCAAGCTTATTCTTGAAGGTTTTGTATCATTTAGTATTAGAGCTTTGGCTCTAGATCATGTTTTATTCTTTATCATTTGCATTCCTTAATTCTGATTCTTGTGTTTTCTTTTTCATTTCAATTTAGTTCTTATTCTTTTTTTTTTTTGCTTTTTGTTCTTTGTTCTTTGTTCGTTGGTCTTGTTCTTGTTTTCTTTGATTAAATCAATTGTTTCCATTTGAAATTCTGATTTACATCTATAAGTGAAAGTTAAAAAAAAAAAGAAATTTGTATAAAAAAAAGAAGTGAAAAAAAATTCGAATTTGTGATTAAGTAGTATCCTAATTAGGTCTGATTTGCATATCTTTGTTTTCCTTGCTCATTAAGGATTATTCAAGGTCTGATTTAGATTTTTCCTAATCTCATTTAGTTTGACTTCTTGGTATATTATTTCAATACTTGCACATTAAGAAAAATTCCTTATTGAGGCATATTTGAATCTTCTTCCTAAACTACCTCAAAGGTTCGTTTCCTTCAACTCTTAGCATAGAATAGCAACAATGTCAACTCGTTACGGTATGTACTGACTTGTTCTAGAAGTTGAAGGTGCCGAGTCATTCCTTGTGTGCCGAGTCATTCCAAAGGGGAAAGGTGTCGAGTCATTCCTTATGTGCCAAGTCGTTACTTTTCTTTCATATGTCAATTGCATCTATTTGAGTTTTCTTCATTTTTTCTTCTAATTTGTTATTTTCTTTATGACCGAATTGCTTCAAACTTGTTTTGCAAATTTCAGTTATGGAATTCTACACATTGCAAGTTGTTTAGCTATTTGAATTGTTCTAAAAGTGTGATTCACCTAAGAACATAAAAGAAATTAGCTAGAGTGGTGTGAGGAAGCTGTGAGTGAAATTTTTGTGTGAGTTAAACACGAGTGGACACCCCAATCATTTGAGTGTAAACACATGAAGGAGTGCTTGTGAGGTCCTTTTATTATTTTTTTCGTGCTTTTTTTTCTAACATTCTTTTGCAACAATGTCAAAACAAATTGACATTATGAACTTCCCTTGTTTTTATGGTACAAAAGATCCTTATGTTTACTTGAAATGGGTGCATAAAATTGAGAAGATATTTGATTCTCTTAATTATTTTGATTCCCAAAAGTGCAGATTGCTTCTCGTAAATTTTTTGGTTATGCTGTTATATGGTGGGAAGATTTGATGTCGCTGTAGAGAATGAATGGGTATAGTGAGGTTAGAAATTGGGAAGTAATGAAAAGGTATATGACTAGACATTTTACTCCTCAAGATGTTAGGGATAAATGCTATGTTAAATTACAAAGGCTTAAACAATGTGATAAAATGTGTGTTAATGAATATATTAAAAAGTTTAATTTGTTTGTACTAGCAAGTGATGTAGGTGGTTCTGAAAGGTGGCAGGTTACAAAATTCATGAGTGGGCTTAAGTGTGAGATTGCTGAAAGAATGGAGTTTGTTGTACAATTTGAACCTTCTATATCTTTGCAAGATGTATATGAACTTGCTTTAGAGAATGAAAAGAAAGAGAGGGTTTATGTGCAGAAAATAATATGTGAATTTATAAAACTTAAAGATGTTGAAGTTAGTGCATTGGTTGAGCAACAAAATGCAAGTGTTGAAGAAATTGCAGTAGCTGAGCCACAAGTTGAAGTGAAGAGTAAGGAGGAGGAGTGCCAAGTTTAAACCTCACCACCGAAGGCAACTTTTGAAGACCCTTGCAATATTCAACAAAGTGAAGAGTTTCCATCTTCATTTGGGAATAATTTGGGGAGGGAAACTGATGAAGTTGAGAGAAAAGAAGAAAGTGAGCTGAGTGTGAAAAATGAATTGAGTGAGAAAAGTAAGGAAAATGGGAAACACTTGGTGAGCGAAATTAAGCAAGTCATGAGTAAAGAGAAAAAGCTAGAGATTGAGAGCATCAAAAAGGATAATGAGTTAGTGATTCATTATGATTATACTAACAACTTTAATCTTTCTTTTGCTAGTGTTTTGAATATTTTCTTGTAGAGCTTTGAACTATATAAAGATCCATTTGATGATGTTATTGAAGTACCTTATTCCTATAAGAGAATCTATGGAGTCTTTGCTCATAGCAATAAGAACTTGAGATATTCATGTTTCAAGTTTAAAAGGATGCAACCAGAATTCAAAGCATACAAGTTTGTGAATAGAAGTTCTATGTTCCAAGTGTGCAATCAAGTTCAAGTTACTTCAAAGATGTTTGTGTGGATCCGTACTTCAAAGAAGAAGTTTTCAAGCAAACTATTTATGTTTGACCCTGGAGAACATTTATAATATCCACTTTCAAAGATGGTTATGATTCGAGGACAAATCCTATTCAAGAGGGAGGGAATGATATGATCCTCATGTGATGCTAGATTTAATTTTTAATTCATCTTTTAGTAGCCTATTTTAGTATTTTGGTCATATCTTTCTATAAAGAATTTGGATTGAGGTCATTCAAAAGGATATGGAAATCTGAGACAAATTTCTAAAACTTTGATGAAGAAAGTTTGAGTTAATTAGATCGTCTTCATGGGCTAAAATTATGAAAGATTATCAGATCGTGTACAGAACTGGGCAGACTGCACATACAAAAGTAAATGGGCTGTATCTCTCTCAATATAGATCAAAATGGAGTGATTCAAGATGCTACTTAAATCTTACGTCAAGGGCTATAACTTTTATGTTTTGGGCCTATGTCAATTCAACCTTCATCATAGTGAAAAATGTGCTACAACCTGCTATATATGTTAATCCGAATGTAATCAGGATTATCTTTTCTTATTTAGGTAGAATTATATTTTCTTGTTTAAGAAGAATTTTGTTTTCTTGTTTAGATAGGATATTAATTAGGTTTTCTTTAGGGTTCCTTTAAGCCTATATAAAGGCCTTATATTATGTAACTTGGGAGATTATGATAATTCAGATTATGGAAGTTTAAAGAAAACCAAAAGTTGTTTTGCTTTTATCTTTGTGTTCTTGCGTAGAATACATGCTTTTAAGGAACATTCAAGTAGATTGATCACCTTATTATGGAGTGTTTCGAAATTGGAATTCTGAAACAAGTTTTCTTATTCTTTGATCATCTTTCTAAGTAATCTGAAATCTAGACTTTTCTTAGGGGTTGTTGCTAAATTGAGTATTGGGGTTTTCAAGCTAACGTGTTGGGGGTCCGTATATATAAAGGGGTTCTCAAGCTTATTCTTGGAGGTATCGTATCAATATATATATATATATATATATATATATATAAATGGTGTTAGAACAATGTGGCCGTTTACAGATTCTACAAATTTCAAATTTTTAAATAAGTGGTGTTTGAAAAATGCTCGACCTTCTCGAGTTATCGTAAGCAGTGATGTACGCGAGAGAAGGAGCCAGAGAGTCCTCAGAAATGTCAAGGGATAAAATTAAAGAATATATAGACTTTTAGAGACCCTCTATGTAGTTGTCTATCTAGGGCGATCCATCTGCTTTTTTCTCTCCTATGGGAACTAAAGCAAGACTGACCATAAGCGTTATGAGCTTTCTTTATTAAAAGTTTTTACTTTATATATATATGGGGAGATGGCACTCTAAACTGTGCACGTGGGGCTGAGAGGTGCAAGGTTGATTCTTGGGCCTGACTAGACGAGATATCCTTTTAGGCTCAAGTGGCATTAGAGCCAGCCTTGTATCCTCGAGGTTACGGGTTCGAGTTGTGACTGCTCCTGGACGCCTGCGTGAATTTCCAGCTGTGACTGGCCAGGTACTGTGGACCCAGGTGCGTGGGTCCCATGAGCTAAGGGTCCCCTAATAATCCCACTATAGGGAAGGGGGGGAAGGGGAGATGGCGCTCTGAACTATGCACACGGAGCTAAGAGGTGCAAGGCTGATTCTTGGGCCTGACTGGATGGAATACTTAGCTCAAATGATATATATATATATATATATACACACACACATAAACATAACACACACATACACACATACTTCATAACACACACACACACACACACACACACACATATATATATATATATATATATATTGTACCTTCTTGTGACGTTGTAAATGCAACACAAGTAAGAGCAATACAAGTAGGAGCAATTTATTTTTTCAGGATAATTTGGATTGAATAACGTATTATAGGATAAAAAGGGCACTTCTCGAGGATTTTTTACATATACTGGCTATCATGATATTTATCAAATAAAGGATGAAAAAATCTATTTTGTGGTCCTCGAACTTTCGTGGTTTATTTTATTGAACCTCTATATATTTTTTGCATTTTAAAAGACCCTTAAACATTTATTTGATATAACATCAAACCTATAAACATTTATTTGATACAACATTGAACCCTTAAACATTTATTTGGTACAACATCGAATTCTTAAACATTTATTTGGTTGGTGGACATCAATTATACTATCCATAAAAAAGGGCTCGATGTTGTATCAAATAAATGTTTAAGGGTCTTTTAAATACAAAAAATGTATAAGAGCTCAATAAAATAAACCACGAAAGTTCGAGGGCCACATAATGGGTTTTTCCATGAAGAATTATGAATCGTTCAAAAACTGAGTTATTTTTTGGAGTGGAAAAGGTAATTAATTTAATTTTAAGCTTTTTTTGTTATATATTTTACAAACAGGAGATCAAATTTTAAGTAGATTTAAATTTTACAAAATTTTCATGAATAGGCACATATATAGGAGAGAAAGCAATAATGATTGCTCCATTTCAAGTTCTAATGGTGGATGATAAATAATGGGATAAATCATTTCTAAATTACAAATAGACATAATTTTCTTTTCTTTTCCTTTTTTATAATTAATTGAAATAAAATATTTTTCTTCTCAACTTCATAATTGAAATGATAAATACAACGATCAATAATTTATACAAATTAAACATTTCACAAACAAGTTAAGAACCTCATTTTTCTTCACAAAATTAAACATTTTACACAAATGTAAATATAATGACAAATACTTAAATTTATTCTAATCTAAATTAAAGTAAAGACAATTTATGGTTTTGAAAAAAAATATTTATTAATATATTACCTTATTCAAGATAGAAAAAAAAATAAGATGAAATGTCTTAATATTACAAGCAGTAGCCAAAACATATGATATTTTGATCAAGTGAAACAATAACTTGATTACAATAAAAAAAAAAAAAGAACTATACTAATAAAGGATTACTCTCCTCACTTCTAAGAACTGTTTTATCAGTATATTCAAATTCTTTTGTATTTCAAAACATATTTTGCTCTGCTGTATATGTCACCTAACCATTAGAATATGAAGATTAGTTGACAAACTATTACATTTAGTTGTTGTATAAATTACTATTTATGCCAATGAAAATAATAATAATTCTCTTCAAAATTTTGTACTCTGTTATGGTACCAGAGCATGAAAGCTCTTTTTTTTTCTCTCTTCTCTTCACCCTTCTCCAATCGCAACTAATGGTTCCAACTCAAACACAACCATCAAAAACATAAATGATCCAAATAAAACTCTCATCACAATTAATGTAGCTGCTTAAACTCCCCTCAAATTAACCACTACAAACTATTTATCCTGGAAACTACAATTCCAAACACTTTTTGTTAGGTATGATCTTTTAGGCTATATTGATGGTTTAAAGCCTTGTCCTTCCCTAACCATTACAACCAATAACACAACATCTGTGAATCCTGCTCACTCTCTTTGGGTTCATCGAGATCAACTAATTCTCATTGTTATCATTAGCTCCCTTATTCCCACAATAATACCATTTGTTGCAGCTACAAAAACATCAAAAGAAGCTTGGTCCACACTTGCCAACACTTATGCTAATCCCTCTAGAGGTTGCATTAAACAAGTAAAGAATCAATTAAAGAAAATGTCTAAAGGGGCTGAGTCTATAATTGAATTTCTACGGAATTCAAAGCTAGAGTTGATGAATTAGCTCTACTTAGAGTACCATTTGATGATGACGATCTTACCAACAAAATTCTCGATGCTCTTGGTGATGACTATAAGGAACTTGTACGTGTTGTTCAGGTAAGGAACTACCCAATCACTTTCGAAGAGTTGCATGAAAAATTGCTCAATTTTGAGGCTTCCTTAAGCATCAATAAACTTGAAAAAATGTTTCCCTTCACTGCCAACGTGTCCACTCATACAAACTCATCTTAGCATCCCTCCAACAACTCCAACACTAAATCATTCACTCACAATTCTACATCAGCTCAAAATAATAATTTCAATCAAAGTGATCGGCAATGTCGATCATACCGTAGATACTGTCAGTTATGCAGAATTAAAGGACACATTGCAAAATGGTGCACATCATACAAACTTCAACCAATTTAGTCAATCAATTGAAATCCAGCATGGCAACTGAGGCTTACTATACTACCAATACATCCAACACAACACCATGGCTCTTAGACAATGGCGCTTCACACCATATCACTTCTGACTTGGAGAATCTTTTTCTTCACAATCCATATAGTGGCACTAATGATATGATGATTAGCGATGGCACGAAGTTACCAATCACTCATACTTGTTCAACAATACTTCCCACTTATAAAAATTTTAATTTATATGATGTTCTTTGTGTTCCTAACATGAAAAGGAATTTGATTTCTATTTACCAGTTTTGTAATTCGAATCATGCATCCATTGAATTCTTACCTGACTCTTTTCTTATGAAGGAACTCAGCACTAGGGAAACACTGTTGAAAGGTGAAACTAAAGACAGTGTCTATGAGTGGCAAGCCTTCAGCCCAATTCTTGCTTTCTCTAGCGTCAATACCTCTTCTTTTTATTGGCATAGTAGATTAAGCCATCCATCATTTTCCATTCTTAAAATATTGTGTCAAAAAATAATTTAAGTTTGCCCTCTCCATTAGCATCAGATGTTTCATGTAATGAATGTCTCTACAATAAAAGACATGAGTTATCTTTTTCAAATCAATAATCACTTCTTCTTATCCTTTACAAGTCATCTTTTTAAATGTTTAGACCTCTCCTATAGTCTTTATAGATGGTTTTAAATATAACGTCATTTTTGTTGCTCACTTCACAAAATATATATGGCTTTACCCACTCAAAAATAAATCCAATGTAAAAGAGGTCTTCATTCCATTTAAATCTATAGTTGAAAAACATTTTGATCAAACCATTAAAACCTTGTACTCTAATAATGGTGGTGAATATATTTCACTTCAAACTTTTCTTTTAAGTAATGGAATCTCTCATCTCACCACACCACCACATATACCTAAGCATAATGGCCTGGCTGAATGTCGTCATCTCCGTATAGTGGAAATAGGTCTTGCTCTTTTATCTCATGCCTATATTCCTTTATCATATTAGACATATGCATTTGCCACGGCAGTGTATCTTATCAATTGGATGCCCACACCAACATTACAGCTTTCATCTCCATATGAAAAAATATTTGACACGACACTAAAGTTTTCCAAATTCAAAAAATTTTGGGTGTTTATGTTACCCATGGTTATGTCCTTACACTACTCACAAAATAGAATCAAATTCAAAACCATGCGTCTTTCTTAGATACTCATTGACACAAAGTGCAAAATATTTTCTTGATCTAAAGTCATCAAAAATATATGTTTCTAGGCATGCATGTTTTGTGGAGTCTGTATTTCCTTTTCAATATCAAACATCTCAAGAGTCCCAGTCTAATTCCAATATCATTACAACCTGGTTTCCTACACCCTTACAAATATCCTCACTACTACAAGATACATCGTCATTAGTTGAAGCCAATCAGCAGTCCCACAGTGCAATTTCAACCACTACTGTTCCCTCAATTACTGAAACACCATCAACCCATACCATGGGTACTTGAGTTAAAAATAACATCCATAAACCACTTCAAAAACTGAACCTACATGCCCAACTTACACTACCTCATGATATTGAACAAGTCACGGTCAATCAAGCTCTTAAAGAACTAAAATGGTGACAAGCCATGTCTGAAGAGTTCACTGCCTTAGTCAAGAATGGCACTTAGGAATTTGTTCCTCCTCACCCAAATTACAATCTTGTTAGATGTAAATGGACTTTTTGCATTAAAAGAAAATATGATGGTTCTGTTATAGGCATAAAGCATGGTTGGTTGTGAAAGGATTCAATCAATGTCCGGGAGTAGACTATTATAACACATTCAGTCTTGTAGTAAAACCAACTACTGTGAGACTTTTTCTTAGCATTGCAATTATTAATGGGCGAAAATTAAGGCAGCTTGATATGAACAATGCCTTTTATAAGGCCATTTATATGAAGATGTTTACATGGCATAACCACCAATATTTATTGATATTGATCAACCAACTCATGTCTGCAAGCTTAAAAAAGCAATTTATGGTCTTAAGTAGGCTCCAAGGGCATGGCATCAAGAACTTTGCACTATTTTTCTTCTTTAACTTGGGTTCAAAAACTCTCATACTGACACTTCTTTGTTTGTTTTTCATATTGGGCATCATATCATCTATCTACTTGTTTATGTTAATGACTTAATTATTACTGAAAGCAATATCTCTATGATTACAGATTTTGTTGACACTCTAACTAAGAAATTTTCTTTGAAGGATCTTGGGCCTCTATCCTATTTATTGGGGATTGAAATTGTTCCAAATTCAACTGGCTTTATTCTTTCTCAATGGTAGTACATCTTGGAGCTGCTTTCCTAGACAAAAATGCTTAATGCCAAACCAGTGCTAACCTTACTACCCGCAACTTCTTCTTTGCAACTTCACTCTGGTACAAGTCTCCTGGATGCAACTAAATATAGGGCTGTAGTTGGTAGTCTTTAGTATTTATTAATTTCTAGACCATACCTGCCTTTGCGGTCAATCAACTATCACAGTTTATGCATTAGCCAACCTCAGATCATTGGGCTTATGTGAAAAGATTGTTGCGTTACTTATGTGGAACCATAAATGATGGCATTCAGTTGCATTAACATTCTACACTAAGTTTACATGCCTTTGCTGATGTGGATTGGGCAGGCAATAAAGATGATTTCACGTCCACAGGAGCTTATGTTATTTATCTTGGCAAAAATCCCATTTCTTGGAGCTCCAAGAAGTAACACGTTGTTGCTCGCTCCTCCACAGAGGCAGAATACCGATCTGTTACAACATGGCTACTAAAATACTTGGGTTTTCTCTTTATTAATTGATTTGCATATTAAGCTGCCAACTTGTCCAGCCATTTATTGTGATAATATAGGTACAACTCAGTTATGTTCTAATCCTATTTTCCATTCAAGAATGAAGAATGTGGCTATTAATTTTCATTTTATACATGATCAAGTTCAACATGGTGCTCTCTGAGTTGCTCATATTTCTTCTTTAGATAAGCTATCTAATGCTTTAACAAAACCTCTTCCTTGGTCTCGATTGTTAACTCTAAAATTGAAGATTGGACTACTCACTCATTGTCCATCTTAAGGGGGCATAATAGAGGATTACTCTCCTCACTTCTAGGAACTATTTTATCAGTAATTCAAATTCTTTTGTATTTTAAAACATATTTTGCTCTGTTGTTTATCTCACCTAACCATTAGAATAGGAAGATTAGTTGACAATCTGCTACATTTAGTTGTTGTATAAATTACTTTTTATGTCAATGAAAATAATAATCATTCTCTTCAAAAGTTTGTACTTTGTTATATATTACCCTAAAAAAATATTTGAAATATGATATGAATTTGATAAATCTAATTAACTCTATTGATACCTTTGGTCATTTAACTAATTCACATCTTTCAAAAGGTAAAAATTTAGCCTTAGAATGGATATAGAGAATTTCTATGAGGTACTATGTTCTTCAAATATAAGTGGTAGGTCCTAGTTAAAATTGAATTATAATTACTCTAGTAATATGATTCTCTTATGGTGAGAATAACCATAAAAATTGGATAAAAATATGACTGCCTTCTTTATTACTTTAAAGAACTTAAATATATAAAAAGTTCAACTACTACACCGAAATTCTAGACTAGACTTGCTAAATAAAAGGACTTAATCAACTATTTAATAGCAACTAACTTATTTGAATCTCAATAAAATAACCACTTCTAATTCATAACTAATTTTTTGTGAATGTTGGCTTCATTTTCATTCTTGACAACATAGCACATTAATCTTCATATTCCCATACAAATCCATGCATCATGGACTTAATGATGTTATCACTGCCCCTTCTTTCAGTGGAACCTTATTCCCAAGGTTTAAGTTAACAGCTTGTTTTATCTTCAACATACGATCCTTCAAGCAACAGTAATTGTGGCCTTTTGCATTTGTGCCCAAGTATAAATTTCTAATCATAATTAAAACAAAGGTCTGAAGTTTGTCTCTTTTGTATCTGATCCCAATTGAGTCGTTTTATTGGTAAAGCTTTCGTGTGCAAGGAGTCGAGAGTGGTTCCATTGAATGAATAGGTAGTCTTCTTTTGATTAGTCAGCTGCTCATCTCGCATTCTAGCAAGGCTAATGGCTTTCTTGAGCGTTTTAGGCTTAAACATTATTGCGCCATCAGTTACTTCAGCCTTGAGTCCTCCAATAAATGTTCTTACCAATGCTTTCTGTGTCCATCCATGCACCTGATTTCCTAATTTTTGAATTCTTTTTTATAACCCCTTAACGACCCAGTTTGCTTGATTTTAGATAGCGCCCCATCAAAGTCTTCACATTTAGTCAATATCGAGCCTACAACTCTTCTACAAACAACTTCCATGACACTTCTTTACCTTCCTCTTTGTAAGAGCATTGTAACCATTGCTACCACTGGTTGGCTTCACCTTCTAAATGAAAGGAAGCTAATGGAACCTTCTAAGTAGGTAATGTGCCTTGGTAGTCAAAAAACTGCTCCACCCTGTTAAACCACTCGATGGGATCGTCCCCGAAATATCTAGAAAATTCAAGTTTGGCTAATTTAGATGAAAAAGGTGGCCTCTCTCTATTAGTCATGTCTCGATGTCTACCATTAAATGAATTCCCTCATTGATCATTATTGGGCCTCAGGGAAGATCCATTATTGGCTAATAGTGCTTCACAGATCTTCCCAATTACATCTTCAAGGTGATGGAACTTATCTGCCATTCCCAGCTCCATGCGAGAGAAAATCTCTTGCAGTCCGCATAGGCTAGCTTCTAAGTTTTCTATATGTTCCTTATTGGTAGCCATTGATACCAACTCTGACACCATTGATAGGTCCTAATTAAAGTTGAATTATAATTACTCTAGTAATAAGATTCTCTTAGGGTGAGAACAATCACAGAATTTGGATAAAAATATGACTGCCTTCTTTATTACTCAAAGAACTTAAAAAAGACCAGACTTGATAAATAAAAGGACTCAATCAACTACTTAATAGCAACTAACTTACTTGAATCTCAATAAAATAGCCACTTCTACTTCATAACTAATTTTTTATGAACGTTGGCTTCATTTTCATTCTTGACAGCACAACACATTAATCTTCATATTCTTGTACAAACCCTTGCATTGTGGACTTAATCTTATTAAGAAATGAATGAATATCTTAGGTTATTAAACTTTACATAGTATTTATAATTTAGTTAATCAAATAATTGATATTTTTATATTGTTTATTAGACTGGCTATCCATAATTTTATAAGATAGAAATCTAAACGAAATTATTATTTATCAAAATAATTTAGAAATTGAACCAAAACTGAATTTATCGATTTAATTAACCTTTTTATTCAAATTGACTTTTCAATTTTTGGCTGGTGGATAGATTCTTAATTTTATATGCTCTCCTCTATCACTTAGCAATTTCACATTTACAATAAAAAAAAAAAAAAGTTTAACGAAATTAAAACAAAGAGCTTTGATTTGGGTTGTCTAGGAGTGATTATAATCACTATTCGCAATTAGAAAGTGCTTGCCAACTTGAGTTTACTATACCTAGTTAAACTTCATTAAAAGTAATTCTATTTTTATTTTTAAACATTTTTTTGTAGTTAATACAATATATCAAATTTTAAGAATATAAAACTAATTTTAAATAAATTTGAAGGGTATGCTCTTCAAAATTTTGTATCATGTGTACCTAAAAGAAATAAAATATAAAATTATGAAAAAATTTGTATTAAAAATTACTTTTAGGAAAAGAATAAAAAGTATAATAAAAAAATTGTCATTCTATTATGAAATTAATTTTTTAGCAATTAAATTTCCATAAAAAAATCCTAAGACATGAATAATATTGGTTAAAATCAAGAATATATATATATATATATATATATATATATATATAATTATAGTAACATTTTTATGTCAAACTATTTAAAAAGAAAAAATTTAAAATAAAATTTTGTTAAGAAAAGTTTGAGAGTTTAAATGCACTGAAATAACCTTAAAGGACTAATTTGAAAATATTACAAAGTTGAAGGGTCCAAAAGTAGGTTTTGCTTGTTTATTTCGCTATGGATGATGTCCGCGCAAAGGGTACTTGTTGCAGTCCGACTCCAAAGACAATCCGCTCTTCGCTAACAAGTCGCCACTATAATTCTATCCACCGCGAAATCACAGAGAATTATTACAAAGTTCAAATGGCTAGGGATAGTTGCCTGACACGTGTCACAGCCGGCGTAGCTATCGGAGGTGCTGTAGGTGGCGCTGTAGGTAATTCTCTTAAACCCTTGAACGGCCTAACAACTTCGATTGTTGGTGATTCATTTTCTTGTTGCTTTGGTTTTACTTGATATGCTTCTTGGTGCTATTTTTTCTTTTGTTTGGAATTTTATGTATCTGGGTATGCTTGCTTTAGCCATTTTTAGGGAAGAGGAGGTTGGTTTTATATCAGAATTAGATTCAGGAGCTGCCTTTTTGCCGTAGCTTTTGATTTTGTGGACAGTGGTTTTGGGAGCTTATTGATGAATGCGAGCATTTAGTTTGATTTTTGATTCATTGTTTGTACATTGTGCTAGAATTCTAGTAAAATTATGCCGATTTTGCATATGATTTTGATCTTTGACAATGCATTTTTTGTCAAGCTGAGAAAATTGAATTCTACCATCTTTGGAATTCCCGAAATGGGAATTAAATAGAGATGGATATCAATTATCTTAACATTTTTTGAATCTTCTAAGAGACATATAATGTTAGGAGAAGATGTGATAAAGAGAGAATTGAGTGATGAAGTCGCCTATGGTGATTCCAATGGTGGAAATTAACCTCTTAAAAGCTCAATTTATTATTTGTTTGATAATGTTAGGTTCAATCTATAATTTGCTTGATAATGTTAGCCTCAATTAACCTCTGTCTCTAGGAAAAGAAAATTTTGATTTTTGAGTTGTTAACAATTTCAATCCAGCATTGGTTCTTGTAAGAAAATAAATCAGCTTTAACATCTTGTGCTGCTTGTTAAAATTCTGTGCATTTGTAGTTTACAAAATGATGAATGGACTTTCATCTTATTAGATTTTTTTAATTTCACAAGATGGTCAATATATTTGTGCTATAATTTTTACCTATAATTATACATTGTTTTTAATCAAAGTGCTGAAAAGAATGAGTAGGAAAGGTGCTATCTTAATGCATTTGATAGCATCTTTTCTGTCAACTCATTCTTTTCAGCACTCTATATGTATACATATATTTATGCGTGTGTGTGTGTGTGTGTGTCACTTTTTGTCAATTGTTGAAATGTTGCTTCGTCAGTAAGTATCTAATTATGTCTTTTCATTTTAGGTGCTGTGTATGGGACATATGAGGCAATCAGGTATAAGGTAAAATATCTGACCTAGCACTTAAAATTCATATATGAGATTATTGCAACTTAAAAAATGACTAGATCTTCCCTGTTCTGTTATCATTAGCAAACTGAAAAATAGCTACCCTTTTTTTTTTATTTGAATATAGATAGACCTTAAAATGCTTATGTAAATAATCACCTTTGCATTTTTTCTGTCATTAATAAGTAAAGAAATTGCAGTTCAAAGAAAGAAAAAAGTGAAGAAACTTACTAAAAGTTATGATGGGATGTTTCCTTGGTAAGAAAACATTCAAGAAACATTTATAAGATTGAGATACTTCAAAATCTGCAGCTTCAAACTACAAGCCAAAAAACAATTGATCATAGTTCTAAAAGCTAAGCTTGCTAATCAAATATTTGCAAAAATAAATTATCCTGTCATTTTATTTCCTTTGAAGTAACTAAAACATTCTTTGTGGATCTGAGCAGGAATTCTCCTATATTCTTTGAGGAACCCTTTTAAATCTATAACTCCTTGTTAGATATGTACTTCTGCCACATATCGCCCGTGAAATTTTCTACCGTTGATTGAATAAGTGAGCCCCTTAGTTTCTCCTATTGCATCAAATGAACCTAGCCAAGTTTTGGCATGCTCAGTCTTGGCTTGTTTATTCAAAAAAAAAAAAACATTAGATTTAGGTTCAAGCGTGACTCATTTACATTTCTGCCACCTTTAAGGTGATTTTGTTGTCTAATTTTGGATATTGCCAATAGTTATACTTACATTGAGTTATTGGAGTTACTTATTTTGTCTCTAAATGATTTAATTTTTATGATGCTGTCTTAAACTTTTATTTCTAGCTGGTGAAACTTTTAACTAAAGTTATTACAGTTTTCTAGTGCCATTATGTACAACATAGAGTATTTATGAATCAACATGATGTCCCTGTATATGCTGTTTGCAGGGTGTTTGAGTGATACAATGTTGCTTGCGGCCTTATATTTTCTTATATGTGTTCTATTCAGTCTTAGAATTAATTTTGCTGAAGTTTTTGTTGTTTATTTGCTTCTGAATTTCAAAAAGCATGTGGTCTTTGTTTTCGCTGTAACTATGCTATTGCACTTGACCAAGCATTTCTCTTAATGTTCTTTCACATGTGTTTCATGAATATGTGAGGAGAAAACAGTTTCTCCTTTCTTTAGTTTCTTTAGCAGTGAAGATGTTTGTGTGGGGAATAACTTCATTTATTTTGTGCTTCAGAAGCTAACTACAAGTAATTCTTGCCTTGCACATTCTTTTTGCATTTTATCAACTCATATAGAAAACTCTTTACATTAGATTCCCTGTAATGTAGTTTATTAACTTTTTGATAGTAGCATATGAATAACTAGCTGAAATTTTGTTGCTGAATAATGTAGTTTATCAACTTTTGGATTGTAGCATATGAATAACTAGCTAAAATTCTGTTGTAATTCAGCAACGTGAAGTTCAAATTCTTTGACTAACACAAAGTTTGACAGAAACCAAATTTTGAAGAACACAAATGAATGTAACGCATGAAATTCCAGCAGATATAATTGAATGATGTTTGTTTGATTCTTCTTAAGCTTTGAGTAGGCATTTATTAGTAAACCATAGTAGTTCAGTGAGTTTGTGGTAAGCCATGCTATTATTTCCTCCAGTTTATTACCAAAGAGAAAGATTAGTGAGGTTTTGTGCCAACAAGATGAGCTGTAGTTGTAGATTGTTTGCTGTTATCACTTATCAGTATGTATCTATAGGCTGGACTTGAGGGATAAGATTAGTGATCTGAATTCAAGTTCAATTTATTAGGTTCATATCATGGGATAGCCGGAACTTGAATCACGTGCTTATCTCTTTTCCTGTACCTTCATGTTTCGTCAATTGAGTTATTGTAATGGTACTCTGTCTTGTTATATTACAGGCTTCTCTTCCTTAACATTAATTAACCATAACAATGCATACAAAAACATAATATAGTAAGAAAAAATAGATAAATCCATCACCCTTCTGTTACTTCTTTTAGTGGGGATTTCTTCAGCCTTGAGATGCTAAGTATACTGTAGAAAAATGAATTTGGTGGCACATGCCAAACATTGAAACAATTTTCTAAAACCTTGCAAGGGTGAATACATCAATAGACCAGCAGTATTGAGTTTATCTCCTTTCATTTCATGTGATATGGTCTTTTTGCTTTTAGATAGATTTGCCTGCTAGCTAATCATCTGAAAATCTGCTAGTCATTTTCAGTTTAGATACTCCACCTGCTGTTTTATCTTTTAGCTCTTGCTCTTCCTCCTCTTTATGAAATGAAGCTATCCAAAATGAATGGATTTTTTTTAGTTAGTTTATATTTTCTTTTTTGTGGGGAAAATGCAGGTGCCAGGACTTTTGAAGATCAGGTATATTGGACAAACAACATTAGGCAGTGCTGCTATATTTGGTCTATTTCTAGGTGCTGGGAGCTTGATACACTGTGGGAAATCATATTAAGCAAAATTTGGTATGGCCAAATTAATTTCCTGTTTAAAAGGTTCTACTTTTGTGCTTCACCGGCCTTGAACAGAATGGATACAACCCGCCATGGCTTCTTGTTTCACGGAAAGCTCAATTTCATATAGTTTTATGCTCTCAAAAACAGCTATATGACAATTAGCCTTATTGCTTGTGAAGTCCAAGTGGTGTTCTTTTTTTTTTTTTTAACTGCCGTTTGACTCTTTTTGTTTGCTCATAAGTTCAATTTTCTTCTTTGATCTGTCTCTCTATGATATGAATAGTCAGGTGGTGCTTCATTCAGTTTGGTCAACATTTCAAAACTCAACGAATATAACATAACAACTATAATATAGTTGAAATGAATTGTTACAATTAGCCTTATTTCGGTTTTCAGTTGATCAGGTATTTGGTATCAGCTTCAGCAGGTGTTATCTCAAATCCTTGAACCAACAGGACCATCTAATTCCTGTAGTAACTCCTTCCAAATCACATGAATAAGCTCTGATGCCATTCAAGTGTGCATTCAAATTCTCCAAGGGGAAACTTTCCAAGATATGCAATCCATAGACAAGTCAGAATGACGTAGCGGAAGCTTAAATTAAAAGGGATAAATGTCGCAAACCGTTGATTCGCGCACGAATGCTGTCAAGCAACATGTTAATTCAACACAAATACTAGAAAATAGGCATTCAAAAATTCATTGATTCACAAGAGAATACTGAATTTGGGAAAAATAAAAATTTAATTTAACAATTCACCAAAAACTGTCTCAAATAAATACTGTTTAGGAAAAAACTATGGCTGAAAAGTGCAAAAGACCAAAAAAATTTTAAAAATAAACATAAAAATTCAAACTAAAACTTAAAGCCCTACACGATGGGATTTTGGACCTGAAGCTGTCGTGTTACAGGCGTACCTTGTAACATCCGTCGTAAGTCTCTGAGTCAGCTTCGTTTTAACATATTATGAGCCCCGTGAATTAATCAGGCCCAAAAGTTAGAGTCATATAAAGCTCAAGTGCGCACTTGCCTCTTGTCAATCGCATCTATAAACTTCAATGCAATCTAGTCCGCATCATGGAACCTTTTTAATTAGGAATTTCCTGTTTCCTTCCAGTAAAGTTCATCCATTCAAGAGCGTACATAATTATCTTTCCTTTCAAATAACAGGCTTCTCAAGGCTGTAACTACTCTATCAAGAACCCCATAATTTTCAGCAAGATACTCTTCAGCTGCTTGTTCATTACCAAAAACCTCTCCTTCAATGCCGTAAGTGCTTCCATTTTTTGTGATGAGCCCATATTCACAAGCCAATTCCAAAGCCTCAGATTCAGAGCGTAACCCTTTCCCAAATTGTATTCCAAGATCAGCAGTTTTCATTGCAGGTGCCAATTTATTTTTCACTACTTGCACTGACACTCCAACACCGGTTACCTAACGAAGCAACATTCCAAAATAAAGTTAATAATAATGGCAATAACTAAATAAAGTGAAAATAAGAACAATAAGAAACAAAATGGATACAGTTTCACAGAAACTATGGTACAATTTTGGCATGCAAGCATGCTGTGACGAATTCAATTGATCAAAACAGAGTAGCTAGATGTATAAGAAAAATGCTTTAACAAAAGCATTAAAGTAAATAACATTAGGGATTAAGTAGCTAGAGGTATAGGAATAATCCTATAAAAAAGGGTGTGTTGACCAATCTGTTGCATCTTCTTATGTTCTTATAGACTATATGGATGTACATCATTGCATGTTGATGACTGCATGCCCTTACTCTTGCGAGTGTGTTCCAGCTTGCAACACCTACATAAATATGAACCCTCACTTGAAACGATACTGTTTGTCATTTCAAATAACTTATCTAGAATTTTAGACCATAACATCCCAATCATCCAGCAATAGAGAGCATGGGAATTTCCATACTAGATTTTAAGCAAATATTAAAACAATGCCTCCTGTTTAGGGGCTTGAGCAAAAGAAAAAAATTACGTCTCCAAGGGCTTGGTTAATTTATGTTCCTCATTAGCAGCATAAGAGAAGTCACACCTTTTCCTCAGTCTTGAGCAATCCTCTCCTGGCCATTCTCAACCGTACAGCCGAATAGAATTTCAATGCATTTCCCCCACAAGTGGCCTCATCCATGCGTCCTAGATCTTGTCCTGATCTTACATTTTTTCTAACCTGAACACAAAGACAATACATGAAGAAGGTCATCCCCCAGTCAACTTCTATAACAAAATTCATGAAGGGACTTGTAAGCTTTGAAGAAATTAGGCCCAAACCTGATTAAGGAAAATAATAAGAGTTTTAGATTGGCCTAAAGAATAATGAATTTTTCGGATTGCTTGGGACATTATCCTTGATTGTATGTCTTTTGTACTTCCTATCACAGTATCAAGCTCAAGTTGAGGGACTAGAGCAGCAACCTGAAACACCACATATGGGAAATTATTGGCAGCATAATCTCAGAGAAGAGTGGAGCAATGATCGAAGCAATCTACAAGATTCATTTAATAAAGGCTCCTATGACATACAAAAGCAGCAGTAACCCACCATATCAAAATAAGTGGACATATTGCCAGCATAAATGATGATAATTATAGCAATAACAACAATTCTTACACTTTGAAGCAGAGAAACAATTTGGAAAATAAATGAAAAAGAAGATTCAGGGAAGACTATTGACTAGTACAAATTGGAGCTCTTTTAAAAGTGGTATGAGGCCAAGCTTCCTGAGGCCGGAAAATATTATACTTTGTGGTAATTAAGTCAATAAATTCAACAAAGATAAAAGTACTATATTGCTCTTTTATTCAAGAACATTTCATTTTATTCTACTGAAATCTTCAATTTAACAATTTTGTTTTCAATGAAAAATGCTAAAAACATCCTCTTTGTTCAATATTTTATATAAATAATGTCATTTTCCTCTCAATGGGGCATTTAGCAAATTTCTTAGATAGGTAGGCTTTCCCCTGATATGAAAGAAAGTAGTGAAACAAACAGTCTGCATGCTTTTTGGCCATATGGATGACAGAATTTCCAACCCAAGAAAGCATTTATTCACTTTGAAGCAGATGGGCCTGCAGTGTTCTGTTCATCAACAAATTTCACATAGTTGATCCAAACAAATAATCTTTTGTCATAAATATAATGAAAAACCATGTGAAGCAATGAGTTTAATTGTGAACCAAAAGGCTCCTTCAACTAATAGATGCACATGGAAGATTAGCATAATGAGTTGCACAGGGATTCACACATGCAAAATAAGAAGCAGTCACTTACACTATCAACCACAATCACATCAACAGATCTGCTTTTGGTCAAAGTATCAACTACGCTGAGCAAATTTTCAGCAGAATCTGGAGGTGAAATAAGAAGATTTTCTGTGTTTACTCCCATTGATTCCACAAGTGAAGGGTCCAATGCATTCTCAGCATCAAGATATGCACAGTATCCTGGGGAAAAGATGATGAGGCAAAGATAATGATTGGCACTATATGGTCAAGATATTAAACCAAATTATTACTCCACAGTATTAAAAACTAGGCAGCAAAAAAAAAATTATGGTCCTTATCCTAACAAAATTAAGAGAAAGATGAAAACAATAGTAGTTAATTCTGAAAGAAACCAAGAAAATGTTTAGGAAGCATTTTCCTTGTGATAAAATATGTTGTATCAGCAACATCATTAAATAAATATCTCATATGGCCATACTCCCTAGCAAAAGCTAGAATCCAAATGATAATTAACTTCTTATTTATGCCATTCTAAGTCAATACATTAAGGTGGTGATATAATTTGGAGGAGATTGAGAGAGAAGACTTTAAAGTAAATTAATGTGGCATCCCAAAAAATTTTAGGAACTAATGGAGTAAATTAAGAGAATATTCAGAGCAAACCTTAGAAAAGACGCACAAAGAACATCATTTTTTCATTTCTCCACTACTTAAGAGCTTCCCTTTCACCTTCTAAACAGAACCTTGCTCAGTTCCAGGAAAAAGCAATATTCAGAAATAAGATACCTGTTAGTTGTTTTATGAGGCCAAAATTCAGAACCAAGTTTCCAAACTTTGTAGGGAATAAGTGAAAAAAGAAAAATATTATCCTGGAAAGGGGCATCAACCCATATCAGACAAGCTACGTTCAGATGCCAAGTAAAAAATTTGGATGGATGTAATAGAAATATTTAGTTCATGAATATTTCCGTTTCCCAATAATAACTAGAAAATTGATTTTAAAGAAAAATTCCTTACTAAGCCTATTAGTTAGCAGCAAGTCCACTAGCCACATCAGTCAACAAGCAAGCATTATTTTTACACTTCTTAGGACACATCTTGAATGAATGGTTCCACCTCAAATTGGAACAGAATTCTAGAGATTGATTTAGGTAATTGGAAGGTACAAACGTCACAATCTTTATTGCTCAAGATACTGATCGCATAAAATCATTGTTCCAGAACCGTATTGCATAAGAGATATGAGTTATGCCCCTTGAAGCCCCAATGGAATTATCAAATGTCAACATAAGGTGAACGTATGTGATAGAGAAGGAGAAAGGAGATGAATCAGCTAGCTATTAAAACATTGCATCGCAAGGGAAAATAATAATTAATTTTACACATAGTAAGTGAAATCTCAAGGACTTAAATAAAACTCCGTATACATATACTTAATTGGCAACAATCAATCATATATTGTTATTTGTCCAAAATACATCACTTACCATCAGCAAATTGCAAGGCATCTTATAGACAATTTTAATCACAAAACAAGCATGATGAAAATATAAGCACATACCTCCATGCTTTTGTGCTTCCTTGATAATATGAAGTGCAAGCGTTGTCTTCCCAGAAGCTTCCTGGCCATAGATTTCGACCATTCTTCCCTAAAGAGCACAAGATAGAGTTCATCAAAGTTGCAACAGTTACATTATTTTAGAGAGTTGCATGTGAAAAAATTTTACAATGTCTTGCCAAAAACACCTTATTTGAGAGTCAAACTATATCTAGATGCTACATTTGAGGGTTTCTATTGAAACATAAAGAGTTGAGCCTAGAAAAATATATTATCATTAGGTTCCCTAACCATTCATAATTGTCGCTCTCACAAGCAAGTAAGAATCATGCCCTCAAATGTAAGTATCGTAAACATTTATGGGCAATAATTAAATCCAAATATATAACAGATTCAAACAAAACACAGCAGCAAAGCATAGAAAAGGAGAAGATGTGCTAATTATTGTAAAGCAAATCACCTTAGGTAATCCACCAATACCAAGTGCAAGATCAAGCCTTAATGAGCCCGTAGATATCACACGGGCATGCCGTGACCTTAAAAACCGATGCCAAGACAACATAGACTCTCTACAAAATTCACCAGAGACTTCTTTGAGAGCCAGAAGAAGTTTTGAATCTTTCTCCATTGCCTCATTATCATCATATAGTTGATCACATTCAAAATCTGAAAAATTAGCTGGAAACAGAAAAGCATTTGCAAATTGGTCGATTAGAATGAAACCATTTATGTAAAAGGAAGACCCACCACCAACAACTAAATGAGCATCAACAGCTAGAATTAATAAAAAAAAAAACCAACTCCATTTCACCATTTTTTTGAAATAATTACTTGCGAAAATTCAAATTGATTCTCGTGAAGTCATCACTGTTGGCATGATTTCATTTCTTTGAAAATGTCTTTTCTTTTTAAGTTGAAAGAATAGAATTCTAAATAAATAGAACTCAATTGAATCCCATTCTTGCATTCGTACACTTTTCCAAAACACTATGTACAATTCACGCCAAGTATAATTCTCAACAACAGGTAAGGAAACCTAACTAAAAGTAAGCAGCACTTGCTCAGTTATAAAAGCATCAAGATAAAGCAATTCGCCATGGATTCAATACCCATTTAAAAATAAAACAAAAAAAACAGCTATAGAAACCCAATATAAGCAATTATAACAAAAACAAAAACAAAACAAAACAAATGGGTACGCATGAGCTTACTACCTACCTAAAGAACAAAGAAAACGAGGTCTCTTCCCAACACAAGTAATTGCTTCCTTTCTCAGGTTCTGCAATTAAAAAAGCAACACTTTACTCAAATAAAACAAAGAAAAAAAAAAGAACAGATGAAGAATTAAAGGGCAAACATGACGAGAAAAGTTGATAAATTTTCGACAAGAAATGAAGAGGAAGAAACCTGAGAGAGTAAAGAGAAGACAGAGCAGCAAAGGCGAAATCTTTTCTGTAATAAGACCATTTTGTTTATTTTTAAGCTTCTGG
>CATIWM010198083.1:0-12958 GCA_949671775.1 Mallotus repandus | reverse complement strand
CACACAGCCCACCATAATCTTGTACAAAATTTTTCTTTAGCCTTATAACGACATTTCAAGGGGATTTCATAACGCACAGAATATAGCCTTATTCACAAGTAGCATTGTGTCTTTATACTCATCCAACCACATTTCTTATATCTACATATACATCACATATCACTCTATTTAACAATTAACATCCACATAATACATAAGAGAATAATAATATTCCCAAGATATACCAAAAATATATCATATTTCAACATGACAGATTTGATAGTGTAAATTCAAAATTATACCAAAAATTACACATTAAGAATTTCAAAAATATTTTCTCCGGCTAAGTAACATTATAAGTCTAAATTAATTTTCAACTAATTTTGCATCTATTAGATAAGTATAGAAGGAGAAACATAAAAAATAATCCAATGTGATCAAGCTGTCCACAAAATTAAGCAATAAAAAGTATCATCCAAATTGGCCATCAAGACAGCAAAATTAAGCTTCTTCTATTTCAATAAATTTTGTAATTAACATCTCCAAGTTTTTATAGGATCAAACAGAAACCAATTTGGAGTTATAAAACTCCAAATACAGCTCAACAAATATACTATTCTCCATTGAATAGGGTACCTAAATTCAGCAAACCTCATTCACATGTACTATCTCATCTCAACAATAATCAACCATCAACACAATAATCAAATATCACAATTATCAAAATTCAGCATCTATTAATTAGAACACAAATATTCCTCTTATCCAATCAATTTAACAAATAAATTTATAATTATTTATTTATTTGTGTTATATCACATAGAACATTAAGTTATCTACTTACCTTTATTGCTCCTTTTTCTTTATTTGTATTTACTTGTATGTCAGCCTCATTTCTATTTGGTTTAGCTGAAATAGATCATAATTTACTTTTTTTTAAACACCCAAAAATAATAAAAGTTCATCTAGCATGATAATATCACTAAACTATCTAGAATATATGAAGTTGTCAACTTTAACAGATTTAATATGGTGAATTTATAAATTCACCAATAATTATATACACTTAATATCAAAATGAAACTTTCCATATCATTAACCAAATATGTCTAAAGTAATTTAAAATTGATTTTGCTTCAATTGGAGGTGTATGGAGGGAGAACCCTTAAAAATAATCTACCATACTCAGACCAGCAATGAAAACTGAGCAATAAAATTTTCAGCCCCAAATAACCATCGAAACAACTGAATTAGGTTTCCCCTATTTCTGTAAATTTTGTAGTAGACATCTCAAAGTTTCTATATCATTAAATAAAACTCAATTTTAAGCTTCCTATATCAAGATATGATCAAAACAATAAGACTGAAAAACTAGATCCTAAGAACTCGAATTTTGTATCTTATAAACCCTAACTTAATTCAACAAAAATATTAAAATTACTTACCAAATAAACATCTAAGGCCTTTGAAAATAAATATTATGCTCTGAAATTGATTCTAAACCTTCAATGTTACTTGATAATTCAACTCTTTTTTTTTTAAGAAGAAGAAGAAGGAGGAGGAGGAGAAGGAAGATAACCCTTATCTTCCTTCCTTCTCCCCTTTTTAAGCCATGTTTTCAATTAATAATAATAATAATAATAATAATAACTAAACCAATTTAAGCCCTTCTTTCTAATTCTTGTTATGGACTTAATTGTAACATTTATAATCTTCTCCTATTTAACATTGAAATTAATACCACACATATCGAATGAATTTCTCATGTCTATATGTTTTGCATGTTATGCAAATAAATGCAATGCATTAGGTGGGTGTTATGGCTTTATTAATTAACAGAATGAACATCATCAAAAAGAAAATACCTTTTCTTTCTTGAGGTGATTCTTTTTCTTTTCATTTCAATTTCCATTTCAGTATCTTATTTATATATTTTTTGGGAAAAGTAAAAAAAAATCACCTGTGGTTGTGGTTTCAACCCTAATCAACTTTCACCCCGTAGTTTTAACCCTAACAAACTAGTATCCCAAGTTTTATTCCGTTAGCAAATCATCGTTATAAATGCTGACGTGGCAAAGGGAATTATCGTCTCTTCACATTTCATTTTCCCAAACATGGCAAGTAAGGATAAAATAGTCATTTAACTTATTGAGTTATAAGTGGTAGCGAGAGCTCCGATCTATAAAGCTGTGAGAGATGCTGTTAAGGGAGCATATGAGGATCTGAGGATTTTATTCCAGTTTTCAGCTGCAAGTTTGTGGTCGACCTGAGCTCCAAAGAGGTAGCACATGCTGACGAGAGAGTGCTTGTTGACATTGCCACTAATACTGGCAACGCAGTAAATGATGAGAAGCCTCTAGTGAAAATTGTTGTTGGTAATAAAGAATGTGCTACTCAAATCGAGGCAAAAAAAATGAAGCAACTCCATGTTGAAGATGTGGTCGACCTCATCTGGTTAAGGTCTTCGCTGTCGGTGACAGCTAGGCACATTGATGAAGCTGGTAAGGAACTAGATCAATTTGTTGTTATTGAAAACTTACCATGGAGCTGGTGCTTGACGATTGAGTAGGGTGCTTCTCAGATCATGATTTCTCAATTTTGTTTTGACAGCTTGGGTCGACCTCAAGCTATATCTCATCTTCCTTTCCTTAGAACGGGTAGCTGATTGACAATTTGATAAAATCCTAAAATCAAAGCAATGCCATTACATGAATCATTTGAATAACTATAACAGAGCAATAAAGTAAAGCCAAAAGGTACCTTTTTGCGCACTTTGGATCAATTAATGCAATCTTATTAAGTTTCTCATTTGCCATAATTTTCTTCAGCTCAACACCACTAAATTCACCATTTTCAAACTCTAAGCTAAAGGCACTCCCATTAATTGAATTGGTAGGTGATAGTTGTCCCGGGTGATTTCCCAGGGAAGGTGGTAGCTTTGGAGACTCATCACCAAAGTTCAACATGCCCATAAAGCTATCCATTTAGTGTCTCGTTGTTAGAGCAATATCCTCTCCTACAGTCCATTTCATCCCCACTTTCTTTTCTGTTGAAGAATTCACTCTTGCCTTTCACAGTACTCACAATTGGATGCCATGAGAAGATTTAACATTTCCTCCACAAGAAGAAAGTTTCTGAGGTTTGCTGCAAAATATGTGGAATAACTTACTTGGGTCTTAGCAGTTGCGATATGTTCTTTTACAAATCATATGCTGAATTACCCTAGAAGATAAAAAAATTCACCTATTTGTCTCAACCTCTCATTTTGGTTTTTTTAAATTCAGAGGATCGAGGATGAGCTACTACGAATGTGTTGATCAGAATAAATTTAAAAGGGTAAGATGTTGTTTGTCTCAAAGATTGTTGTGACTTCACGTTCTGCTGTAACAAATGCAATCTCCAACTGGATGTTGAGTGTGCTTTGCTAAAGCAACAAGAAAGCTCTTGAACAATGAGAAGCAGATTAGAGGCGGTGATGGTGGTGGAGTGAATAAAGTTAGGTTGGCTCGGTTCCAGTTAGCACCACCAACAGCTTGGTGTGTTTTCTTTTTTAGAGTATAACATTAAGAGACAATAATACCCTTTGCCACGTCAGCATCTATAACGGTGTTAGTTGATTTACCGTGATTTGCTAAAGGAATGAAACTTAGGGTACTAGTTTGTTAGGGTTAAAACCACAGGGCGGAATTTGATTCGGGTTGAAACCACAGGGTATTTTTTTGTATTTTTACCTTTTTTTTCAATCAAACTTTATTTATACATCAGTTCGCTAACTTTTTCAAAGAAATCTCTAATGATTTCAGTTTTT
Organism: Mallotus repandus; assembly: GCA_949671775.1. Lineage (NCBI taxonomy): Eukaryota > Viridiplantae > Streptophyta > Magnoliopsida > Malpighiales > Euphorbiaceae > Mallotus > Mallotus repandus. The sequence goes on along the minus strand of CATIWM010198083.1, from coordinate 9,171 downwards.
TTGTTTCATTTCTGTTTAAACTCCATAACATTTACTCTTATTTTCTTATTTTCAATCACTTAACAAGTTTAATTTAAATATTAAACTTAACTATTTCATTTGCAGTTAGTTTAGGAACCCAGTAAGTTTTGGTTCCTCAACTTACATAAAAATAGTCTGATAGGAGTTAATTCTTTAGGTTGGTGAATCTCAAATCACTTGGCATGCTTGAAAATCACATTAAAAGACAAAGACAAACAATATTATAAATAATTAATTTTATGTTTTGTATTTAAATTAAGAGTGTGTGATATAAGAGTATTTGTGTATATGAAGTCATTTCAAATTAATCAATTAATGTATAATTGTCCTTGTTAGAGGACATTTATGATAAATAAAATCCTAAATTTGGTATTGTTTGCCTTTTTGCTACGTTAATAGTTGATAACTTGATTTTTTTGAATCTATGGTAGATAAGGGCATGTTAGAATGGTATAGGCGACAATTTGGGATTCCCCAAGAATATCTGTTGCATACTACTGATAAGAAGGCGCATGAGCCTTATACAGATGCTGTGAAAATGGTGGTTTATCAAGACCAACTAGAGGGTGGATTGAGATTCCCCATAGATCCCTTTGTAAAGCTTTTCTTGAATAGACATAATATAGCTCCTGGGCAATTCCACCCCAATAGTTATAGGATTTTAACCAGGTATATAGAGCTTATGCACAGGGAAGGTAAAGACCCGAACTTTGACATGTTCCAGTTTATATATAGTTTAAATAAGAAAAAGGGGGAGCTTACATTTTCTTTATCGGTTATTCCCCATCTGAGTCTGTTCATGAGACTTCTGGACATGCCAAAGTCTTGGAGACATAAATATTTCGTTATAGAACATCCAACGAACTTTTTCAATATCCGGTGGGTTGACACATGTCATGATGTGAAATGCCTGAGAAAGCTACCCGACGAGGATCTGGACTTGATAAAAAGGCTTAATACTTGGAGTGTGTTTGAGGGAACATCTATCGAGAATTGTTCTCGACGATACCTTCAAAGAGTATATAATGGGAATAGAGATAATGATGGTAAGTGCTGATCTTATTGAAGGTATATTCTAACTCTTCTCTTTTCTTTTTTTTAGATGGCTAACTATTATATGTTTGTAGGCGGAATACTACTTTCAGATGTTGATTAAAAGGAAAGTATAGATCGAGGCCATAAACCAGAGATTACTGACCTCACTTTGGAGCAGGAGGAGCCTTCTGAGACTTGGGTTGAGCGACATGCTGGAAAGAGGGCTACTGGGTCTTCAAAGAAGTGCTCCTGGGGCAAAGGCATAGTCGAGGATGAAGAGGAGTTGGTGGAAAATGTTTTCATCAAGCGTCTGAGACTTCCCTGATGCCCAAACACCAAAAAGTGGATTCTAGACAAAATGAGTCCTCCTAGTGTCCTCAATCCACAGTTCAGAGATCAATATACCGAGTCCTTATATTTTTCGAAGGACGTACAAAGGTGGAGAGACATTGGAAGAGGTGAGCTTTTCAATTCTCTGATCACACATGCATTAGAGGTAAGTCAGTACTTTGGCCTTTGAAGTCCATCATCAATATTCTGAATGTTGATCTTTTCCTTATTTTGTTCGTAGATGGCCAAAGGCTTGCTGCTAGCCAAAGATAAGCATTTTATCCTCTAAAGTGAGTATAACTTTAAGGAAGCCGAGGTCGACACCATTACCGGGGACTATGAGAAGAAGTTAAGAGCAGTTAGATGCACAGTGGAGCTTACTAAAGCATAGCTTGAAGAGGCTAAGTTTAAGGTTGAGTCCCATCAAAAGAAGATCCAAGAGCTCGAGCATTCCCAGGCTCGGCTTACTGAGAGGATGGAGAAGTAAGATTTTGAACTTGCTGACCTAAAGGAAAAGCTGGCCAAAGAAAATGAAGGTCAGAAAAAGGACCTGAAGTCTTATCAAGATATGGTGTCAGGGTTCCTCAAGGTGTATAGGTCTGAGTGTAAGAGAATTCTGCTTGCTTAGCGTCCTAACCTGGACTTCTCCAAGTTCGATAAGATAACACCAAATGACTTGGCCAAATTGGCTGCTGCAGATGAAGCTGCCAGTAAAGCAGCCCAAAAGCACCGAAAGGGTTCGAGGGTTGTCAAAAAGACAACCACTGTTGAGGGGTCTGCTTCTGAGCAACTGGTGGGTCCCGACCACTCCAGAGAGAAATCATTAACTGAAGCTGGTCCAGCTGCTGCTAGCACTGTGGTGTTTGAGACTCCAACTTTGGAAGATATAAATGTCTCCTCTAGTACTAGCTCATTGACTCCAGAGTCTAAGGCTAATGTAAACACTTAAAGTATTGTCCTCTTTTTTGTAGAAACAATTAAAGATGAATGTAATAGAACTTTTATTTTATTAGAGTTTATCTTTTATTTAAGTATAATTTCTTTATTGATAGTATTTTCTAAGGCTATTCGAGTTCCAATATTGAGGCAATTCTTTCCTTTGCATATCATTTATCTTGTACATGCTCTTTGTAGCTTTTTCAGTGACTTGATAAGGACCTTCCTAGTTAGGTCTGAGCTTGCCAGTTCTAGAACTTCCTCTGCCTATATTTACTTTTCTCAACATGAGATCTTTGACCTTGAATTATCTTGGTCAGACATGTTTGTTATGATATCCGGCTATTCTCTATTTCTAAGCTTCTGAGACCATAAATGTTTGCTCCCTTCTTTCTTAAAGTAAGTCCAAACATATTCAAGTATTAAGATAATTTATTTTTGGATCAAATTCTTTGGAGACTCGATAACTTGAAGAGCTTATTTCTACAGGTATTATGGCATCCATTCCGTATGTCAACCTAAAGGGTGTCTCTCCTGTAGAGCTCCTGGGTGTTGTTTTGTATGCCTAGATGACATTGTTGAGTTCTTCCACCCAATTTCCTTTTTTTTTATCTAGCTTCTTCCTTAGCCCTTGCACGATGATCCTGTTGGTAACCTTTGTTTGCCCATTCATCTGAGGGTGAGCTACAGAGGTGAATCTGAGCTTGATGCCCAATCCTGAACAGAATGTCTTAAACTTTTCATTGTCAAACTGCTTCCCTTATCTATGATCAAAGTATGAGGTGCGCCAAATTTGTAAATCACTTCTTTCCATAATAAATGCTGGATTTGAGCTTCCGTGATGGTTGGGATAGCTTCTATTTCTATCCATTTGGTGAAGTGATCAATGGCTACTATCAGGAACTTCTCTGAGATGTGGAGACTAGGAATGACCTAGGATATCCATTCCCCAAACAACAAAAGACCACAGACTTCCAATTGGATGCTAAGTGTTGGAAGGCTTGTGAGTTAGACGAGCAAACTGCTGACACTTAGGACATTTCTGAACAAGCTGATACGCATCCTTGGACATGCTAGGCCAATAGTAACCTTTTAACAATGCCTTTTGGACTAATGAGTTTTGAGCCTCATAAGCCCCACACATTCCTTCATGAATTTCCCTAAGTATATAATTGCCCTTATCTAGAGATACACATTTTGACCATGGGTGTGATAAAGACCTTCTGTAAAGTTCTCCATTGTAAATGGAGTAGTGTGTGACTTTGTTCTTTAATTTTCGAGCACTGAGCTTACCTTTAGGTAAAATGCCTTGCTCTAGGTATCGTATGATTGACTTTATCCATTCATCCACTTCCTGAGTATTCATTACTTCTATTTCCTCAATGCTTGGCCTGGTGAGTTCTTTAGTTAATTTGAGCTCTTTAAATGCTTGGTTGCCTTTTGATGCTGATTTGGCTAATAAATCCGCTTATGTGTTCTCATTTTTAGGAATTTACTGTATTTTCCATTGTCCCCCTTCCTGTTCCAGCTTTTTTAGGAGTTGTTTCACCTTCTCCACATATTTAACCATTCTCGGCTCTTTAATTTGGTAATTTCTGTTGACCTGGTTAAGCACTAATTGGGAATTGGAGTACACTGTAAGATGTTTAGCTCGGACTTCTATGGCTAGTCTCAGCCTTATAAGCAGTGCTTCATATTCAGTCGCATTGTAGGTGGCTTTGTACTTAATCTAGACTGCATATCTGATTCTAACTTTGTTTGGTCCAATTAGGACAACCCCTGCTCCAGACCCTTGGGCTCCAGAAGCTCCGTCTATGTATGGTTTCCATTCCGGATATGAAATAGGGACCGCTTCTTCTATCGTCATCTCTTGTATGAAATCTGATAATGTCTGAGCCTTTATCTGCTGGCGAGGCTCATAGTTGATGTCAAATTCTCCTAACTGAACTAACCATTGGACTATACGTCTAGAAGTTTTCGGCCTCTGTGGAATTTTTCTCAAAGGGAAGTTAGTTCTAACTACTATGGAATGTGATTGAAAGTACTATCTGAGCTTTTTGGATGTGTGAACAACTATTATGGTGAGCTTGTCTAACTTAGGATACCAGATCTCTGAGCCTCTTAAGATCTTGTTGACATAATAAATCGGGCTTTGTTGGCTTCCCTCTTCTCGCACTAATACCGAGGCTATGGACTCATGACCAATTGAGAGATACAAATATAAAGTCTCGTCCAGGACTGGTTTGCTGAGTAGCGAAGGCGAAGTTAAGAACTTCTTAATTTCTTCAAAAGCTGCCTGGCATTTGTCATTCCATTCAAATTTTTTGGAATTCTTTAAGGCTCGAAATAGGGGTAAGAATTTTTTTTGCTGAGCATGAGATAAACCTTTCAAGAGCCATGATTCTATCATTGAGTTTTTGAAGCTTGTTTAGTGACTTCAGAGCTTTTATATTCATAATAGCTTTCATCTTCTCCGGGTTTGCTTCTATTCCCCTGTGTGAAATTATGAAGCCCAAGAATTTTCCTACTTTTACTCTAAAGACACACTTGTCTAGGTTTAGCTTGATATGGTACTGGTCCAGTATATTGAGGATTTTCTCAAGATCCTCGACATGTTGCTCTACTTGATGGCTTTTGACTATGATGTCATCTACGTACACTTCCACATTCTTCCCAATTTGATCTTAAAACACACAACTCATCAGCCTTTGGTAAGTAGCTATAGCATTTTTTAACCTAAAAGGCATGACCTTGTAACAGTAAAGGCCTTCATGAGTGATGAATGACATTTTTTCTTCATCTTCCTTCTTCATTGGAATCTGGTGGTACCCTTGAGCAGCATCAATGAAACTATATAAATAGTGGTAAGCTATCGAATCTACTAACTGGTTAATTATTGGCAATGGATAACTATTTTTTAGGCATGCTTTATTGAGGTCTATATAGTCAACACAAATTTTATACTTCCTATTAGCTTTTTTAACTAGCACCACATTGGCTACCCATTCCGGATGTGTAACTACCCTTATAAATCCGGCAACTAACAACTTTCTTGTTTCTTCAGCAACCACTTTCTATCTTTTGTGCCCAAATCTCCTCTTTTTCTGGATTATAGGTTTCATTCCTGGTAAGATGTTCAAGCTGTATGACACAATCCGAGGATCTACACCCACAATCTCGGTTGCTTTTGAGGCAAACTTGTTTAAGTGTTTGCTAAGGACTTCACTGATACTCTTTTTAATGTTTCTATCAAGGTCATCTCTAATTTTAACTATTTTTCCTCCATCTATTTGTAGCGTCTGGACTTGCTCCACTAGTTATGGATTGGCTCATTGTTTATCCGCTTTTAAAGATGCTAGGGGAAATGCTTCCATCTAGGGCTTGATAGCCAATTGATAGCACTATTTTACCATGGACTAATCTCTGTGTATGGTTATGACTTGGTCTTCTAGAGGGATCTTCATGGTCAACCACCTAATGTTTGTGGTTGCATCAATTTTGTACAAAATATGTCTTCCGATGATACTATTATAAGTGAGTGGAAGGTCTACAATGTTGAACAGATATCTGACTACTTTACTATCTCCAGCTTCTCGGTCTCTAAATTCTACTGCCAGTTCCACTATCCCCATGGGTTGAGTTATTCCTCTACAGAAGCTCATGATGGGATTCTTAATGGTTTTAAGATTAGTGATTGAGCCTCCCATAGCCTGGTAGGCGCTTCATGAGAATGCATTGACAGTGCTTCCATCATTTTTCAAGAGCCTTTTCACCAGATAATTTTGGATGTATGCACTTATGACCAAGGCATCATTATGGGGATGCCGGGCATATTCTCCATCTTCTGGTCTAAATGTGATAGTTGGCCTTTATAACTGGCTTTCTTCTCTTTGAGTTCTTTTCATCCTTTTCTCTTTAGGTGCTTCTCCTCCAACTATCATATTAATAACTCCGGCTACCTCATTTTGAGCCTTATTTGCTTTCAATTTATCTTCATTCTCATCCTCGGAGTCTTGGTGTCTCTGAGATGTGTCAGTCAATTTTCCAAGTTTACCATTTTGTATTAGTTATTCTATGGCCAGTCTTAATTCCTGACAATCATCAGTGTCATGGCTATACTCTTGGTGATATTGGCAATAGAACCTTCTATCTTACATCGCTCTCTTATTAGGGCTCGATCTTCTTGGTACAGGTACTCCTACCCCATTCGCTCTGATCCATATGAGGATCTGTGATTTTGGAGCATTTAGAAGGGTGTAATTTTTAATTTCTTTCATATATCCACCTGTAGGGTTTCCTGTCAAACTTCTGAAGTAAGGATGTTGGGCTCTAGATCTTCTTAGCTCGGACCTTTCATCTCTTTTAAAAGTTATTCTATCATCATCCCACCACAGCCTTCTGTCTTTGTCTAGTTTTATTAGTTTCATTGCCATAGATATGACCTCTGAGAAGGTGGTGGGCTATTTTGTCATGATCTTATCTTTAAGCTTTCCTAATTGTGTTCCATTTTTCATCGCCTCTATAGCCACTTCATCACTTAAGTGTTCGATCTGCATGGCGACTTTGTTGAATCTATCTAAGTAGCTTTTCAGTGATTCAGTGGCTTCCTTTTTGCACATCCAAAGATCATTTAAATTCTTTGCAGGTGGGACATTGGTGATGAACCGAGTTTTAAAATTCTCCACTAATTCTTTAAATGATGAAATAGAACTTTTAGGCAGTTGGTGAAACCACCTCTAACCAGTTTTGGTGAGTGTACTCAGGAAGACTTGGCACAATATTCCATCATTCATGTTCTGGAGCATCATCTTAGTCCGGAATGAAGAGATATGGATGATCGGATCTCCGGTGCCATTGAATTGGTCCAACTGAGGTAATTTGAACTTGGACGGGATTTTGTTCTTGATTATCCTACTTATGAAGGGTGTCATTCCCTCCAAGACATATTCATCTTCCTTTCTTGGCCCCATCCGAGCTTTTTGGATTGCTTGCTCAACCTTCTGAGCTATCTGGGAATCATCTAGGGCAAGATGACTTGTATTTGACTCCCCTTCTAGATCTTTCTAAGCTTCTTTATCCTTTATGGGAGCACTCTGAGATGCCATAAGTGGTATGATCATGTTATTCTCTAGATTAGTAGCTCCGGGATTATTTTCTTGAATTAAGGCATTCAGTTGATATTGTATGAGGGTCATCTAGGCTTGGATGTTTTGAATCATTGCCTCTTTATTTGTGGGAGGCAGGTTGAGTGTTTGGGCTACCGTGTTGAGGTCTGGTGTGTTTGTAATAGGGGTTCCTGAAAGACTTAGGAAAGGTATGGAAGGGATGGGTCTACTAGTATGATGCAAAGGAACATAATAAGAAAAGTTTTTACCGGGTGTTGCCCATTCATGGGTGACTTCAGAAAGAGGGATTTAGGATGACGGTCCCCCATGACGAATAAGGGTCAATTGGTCAATTGGCAGGATAGTTAATGGGGGGAATAGGAGCTGTTGGAGTGATGGGAGTGTCTGGGGTTATTCCTGGTGGATTGATTTGAGTGTTGGTAGTTGGCGGTGGACTGGGTATCATTTTTAAAGTTGTTTAGCTCAGCAAATTCATGATGGTTTAACTCTAGAGATTCCCACAGATGGCGCCAATTGATAACTTAATTTTTGAAACTTCTAGGTCATGCGGTCAAGCAATCAACCAAGAAGCAAAGTGAGATGTGGGATTTTCCCTACAAATCCTCTGATACTTAAGTCAGAGAGGATAAAGAGAGAGTTTAGAGAGAGAGTTTAGAGAGATAATGAGAGAATAAGAGCTAAGAGAATTAAATTGAATAATATGAAGAGAGGTGAGGAGTATATATAAGGAATGGGATGCTCAAACCTGAGAGGAATATGATTCCTCTTTCTTATAAGATTTGTCCTTACTTGAGGAGGTTTCTCCTAATCCAGAAGTCTTCCTGATGAGGGACTCTTCCAGATGAGGAACGCCCTTTCCTACTTTGATTTGGTCCTCCTTATTCTGCAAGTCACTTTTAATTAGGAATATAAATTATTATTTGAATAGGAATATACCTGAGGAATATCAATAGTCATTGTGAAATATTTTCTAATAGTAGCACAAATAATAAAAGTGTGGACATTCAAATGAGACTAGCAGGTTCCAACCATGGAAATGGATATTCCTTATTTTCAACCATGGAAGCAGTATTCTTGGCAAGAAAACATGTTTTCCTGCATGTTGTCTTAATGTTATTTTTATTTGTGAAACATTCTTATCAAAGTTTCTTCTACATTATTCCTATCACATTGTAGAGTTCATTAGGTTACTCGTTTTTTTTGAACTTAGAGGAATGCTAAATATTAAGAGCAATGTCCTTTCTCCAAGTATGATTTTATTGTATTGATTCCTAAAATTGTTACAACTAAAGCTTACGATATTATTTTATGGTTAATTGTATATGTTGATTGCTAATAATAATCTGTTAGTTGCCAGCAGCACCTGCAACTCCAATCAAACCTTTTGCTCCTTTTTTTTTCCAGATCTGGTGGTTATTTTAATGTCACATTGATTATAAAGGACAGAGAGAATGAGAGTTTAAACTTACACCCTCAAAATACATATGTTACACACCTTTACCGTTAAGCTAGACAAGGGGACAACCTTCTGCCCCTTTCAATACTAGAGATTTGAACATAATCATATATCCCTTTCGTGAATGAAATCAAATCAAATATAAGCACCATGTGCAAATGCATGCGTTGGACCCAATAAATAAATAAATATATATATATATATATATATATATATATATATATATATATATATATATAATAGTAAACAACCACGTGTTTCACACGT
>CATIWM010198053.1:0-21689 GCA_949671775.1 Mallotus repandus | reverse complement strand
CTCCGTGCGGCTTTAAGCCATCTCCAACGCTGATCACAAATCAGCAAAATGACTTCCGTTTTGGCATGGAATGGCTCCAATTCCACGCACCAACGTCAAGATGTTGGTGAACAATGCCACATCAAATTTGATGTGAACTGTTCACCAACACCAAATACTGTTCACTTTATTATTTTTTTGTTTAATGATAATAAAAAGTCCAGACATAATAAAAATAAGAGATATAAAAAGGATAATTCCGACTCGTAAAAATTACTATTTTAGTCCTTAGAAAATAATCTGTTTAATTCTTATAAAAAATAAAAAATTATATTTTTTTTTGTCCCCCAATACAGGGGGTCATCAAATGGAGGGGTGATTTTGAAATTTTCACCCCGCGACATGACTGCTTCTATCGGGAACATTATCAATATAAAAAATATATAAAGGATAGTTCTTTTATTGTGAAAATTGATGTTATAGGTTGAAAATTAAATTACTGTAAACGTAAAGATATGATTCTCATCCTTGAATTTTTTAAATACATCTGATTCATGAAATTACATAAACGTAAAGATCACTCATCAAACCCTTGTATATATGTAATACACTAAGTCATTTTTGAAGTGCACATACACAGAGAGAGTACGACTTACCGCAAGGAACTTTATGCCCATGTTGTCGTAGAACTCGAAAAAGAAGTGCAATAGTGTAGAGGTCAGGATCATGGTGATGGAGGAAACTAGGTAGTGAGGCGAAAACGTGATTTAATTGTTCTTCAATGTCGAGCTCAAAATGATATGACACCCCGAGCCGGCATAACAAGTTGATGAATTCAATGCTTTTGGTGATGTCTTTTGTAGATTGCAATAGCATACGCTTTACTTCTTCTTTTAGTTCTTCCACCTGTTTTGTGTATGATCCGATCTCCTGCGAAAATATTAAAAATTTTGAAGTTAAATCAGGTTATAAGTAATTTGCAAAAGAACTAGCTCGCTTAACATAAATGGTAAAACATTTTATAACGGAGCCAATACATTTAGTTAAGAGAAGGATTCGATTCCCAATGCCCTTACTTTCCTATTTTAAACCACGAAATTTAGTCATATAAGCTAATTGTTAAAAAAATTTGGAAGAGAAAATTTTTGGTGCAAGTAAAGAAAATTAAAGGAAGCTAAAGTACGTATAATACCGAATCATTGAGTGAAAAATAAGCAAAACTACAGCCCCATATGGTAGGGGGAAACACTGCCAAACGACGAGCAAGCTCATCATAGTTTGCTGCTCTTGCCATTTTCAAAACAAATCAAGAAAACTACCGAAACAAAGCAACTATGTCTCTCTCTCTCTCCTTTTTTTTTTGGGAGGGAATTATTAGCTATATGCATCGACTCTATATATTTCAATTATTTATAGGCCTAATAAATTCACTGTTCTATAATTTTCAATATTTTTTTTAATAGGTAGATCATACGAGATAGATATTGAAAGACTATACAATAGAGGATAACCTTGTCATTTTAAATCGACGACCGTAGGATTTAAAACCCTACACCACAAAATGCCTATGAAAACTACTCTCTCACTGGTTAAATTTAATACTTTTTGTTAGTTTGCTCTTTTAATAAAATATAAATGACTATCTATACAACTCATTTTATAAAAATTAATATAAACCATGATGTGTGTCAACTGCAAATTAATAATCTATTTATTTAATTATATAAAAATATAAAAAAATGGAATAATTTAAATTTATTAATTAAGTAGTGTTAATAAAATGGGAATATAGATTAATTAAGTGGTTTTGAGAAATAGAAAATCACCCTTTTATAGTTTTAGCTATATATGTGTATGTGTGTGTGGAATGACACAAATCTAACTTAATAGTTTTGGATTTCAACATTTATATACATATAGATAAGATTGATTAACACTTATCAACACTGTTATTTAGGTGTCTAAATGGTATTATAAATTTTTATAAGTTAAAAAAAGTATCTAAACTATCTGAAAAAGAAGTGTATATACTTTTTTTGGCCGAAAAAAGAAGTGTATATACGCAAATATAAATGCTAAAATGATACACTGCCAAAGTATATTAAATTTAGAGCGCTATCCATGTATTAAGCTCCAAGTTGTGCAATGATCCCATCACCAAGTTGGAGTTGTACTATGATCCCATCACCAAGTTGGAATCATTTTTTTGGACTGCTAAAAATTTTATTTTTTATTATATAGTTTTAATTTGTCAGATTATTGAAACGTAACACTAGTTTTAATCGTTAGTTTAAGTGACAACTGTTGTTGTGTTCTATCTTTTTAACTCTATTCTAGTATCCAATTTTAACCTCCTATTTCGTTACGAATAAGGAATCAAATATATATATATGTATAGCCAAGAAAATAGCCAAAAGGTATCAATTTCCTTCCATCTGTTTTGAGAGCTCAATAAAGGGTGAAAAGAAGATTGATTAGTTAGGTACCTATGAGCTTGATTTGCATATCTTATTAAATTTGGAGAAATCAAAGTTATTTCATATGAGAAAATGAAGATCTAGCTCCATGCTATGTTAGACCATTATTCGCACATATTCTTTTAAAATGCATAAATTAATAATACAAGAATTGTATTAACTAAATGGATACAAATTAAAATTAAAGATATAGATGCAAAAAAAAAAAAAAATGGATGAATCCAAATTGGAGTAAAAATTATTTGGGAATTTATCATCATTATTAGTTTGCGCAACTTACTATTTTATTTAATTACATTTTCCATTTCTTGACCATTGGCCTTGTTGAAACACAGGTTTCTCGAGATATGGCTCAACATTTTTATCAATATGCCTCTGAATTGATCAATCATCACATTTACTATTCTTCTATTTTCCGGATAAGCTGTTTCTCCTTTACCTGTTTATGCATGTGATGTAATGCAAAATGTCGATGCATGAAAAATGCAAAATATAATGTCAGTGTGAAGAGATTGCTTGGTGGCATGTGGAGACCATCCAATAACTTATGGGGAGGGAGATCTACTATCAGCAGGAGATTGATATACTACAATCTAAGCTCCATCAATTGAGGACGCAGAATTCAGGTGCCGATCCTAGTAGGAGGAGTGTCCTTGGAGATGATGATAATGATGACGAGCCTTGATCCAATGATCTCGTCTTCAACTTTTTATCTTAATCTTAATTGTATTGACGTAACTGCAACTTTTGCACTTATGACATTTTATTGATGTACAGTTGTATGCATTTACCTCTATTTCTTCTTCCTTTTCTATTATTTACAAAGTGCACTCGCAGTCCCAACATTTGAAGATTATGGGCCATTTTTTTGGAAGTTTGGGTCAGGATAGAACCTTTAAGGAAAGAAGGGGGATTATTGTGCAGGTGAAAGGGAAACCCATGCACGTAGATTTGGTAAATCGACAATTGTGGATACTAACCCACGAGCGTAGATTATTACATGCTCGTAGTTTTTCAGCTTGGGGCTTAGTTAAAGGCATTTTTTGGTGGTTTTGGTTCATTTGAAATATTTAGTGAGGTGTGTTTGTGAGGTTTTTCTTCTTTTGAGGTGAATGAGTTATTTTTGAGTGGTATGAGTGATTTGAGAGGTTTTCTTCAAGGTCTAGGAAGGCACACTAGAAGAGCTTGGAGCCTTTGGAAATGTTATGCTTTAAGACTTTTCAACATATCCACCTCAACTTTGAGTTCTTGCAACTAGTTGCTTCATTATGAGATCCTCATAAGCAAGTGTTCTACTTCAACTGTTAAGAGTTTAGCCATTGTATGTTGAGTTTAGCGCCATTGTTGGGCGTATGCCTAGTGAACACAAGGATGCGTTCTTCTTGCTTTATCATTCAAGTACCCAAGCAAAGGTTTTGTTCTTTTAGATTTGAGCCCCCCTCATCTGGATGCAATAGTCACCCCCAAGAGGTGGTTGATCCCACCCATCTTTTAGATGCCTTTACTACTAAGGAAACTGGTAGCCTATCTTGGATACATCTACTCTATTGTTAATTATTTCTTTAGTTTTTAACTATATCTACTGATGGACTTGGAGATTACAAGATCTTGGGAGTTATTGAGGACAAAGAACGAGGAGTGACTCCCTTTTCACTCGTCTTAGCTATGACCATCCACGACTTGGATGACATTAGAACTAGCAAGTGTCCTCGATTCACTGGTAGTGGATTGCCACTTCAAATTTGGCTTCAAGAGAAGTTGAGTATCTTGGAGAGACCTTCTAGCAATTTTTTGAGATATGGGCCTCGAAGTCATAAAGAGAGACGACTTAAGGAGATTGAGGGTCGCTCTTCATTTGATTTGAGCTTGGATGATTATTATCTTGGATGATCTGGAAAATCATTACCATATAATATGATTTGATTGACTATATTCATCAGTTTTGTAGAGTAAGCTTTCAACCATTCGTCATTCTTCATCTTTAAAAGCTTAAATTCTTTTTTGAGTGTTAAGAGCTGACATTCTTAACTTTGTCACTCCCTTTATACTCCTATTTAAGTTTGACCCAAACTTCTTTTGGTGATTCATAAGTCATTATGGAAGTGAAAATCATATATGATACAACAACATGTAAACAACTAAGTGCTTTAGGTTTCTTTGCTTTTTCATCTTCAAAAGCCTTAATTTAAGCCAAGGTTGGATTTTGCTTAAGTGGACGAGGATCTTCTCCAACTTCAACAACTTCCCATAAAGTTAAAGCTTTCAAATGAGATTTCATCTTTATAGCCCAAGTATGATAGTTTTCCCTTGTAAAAATAGGTGGTGGTTGAGAAAATCGAAAGGTTGACATAATCACAAACTCAAAAACAATAAAGAAAAACTCAACTCTCTTGCTCACTTCTTTCCACTCAAACCTGTAAAAGTTCACAGCCCTTAAGAATAGAGCTCTGATTCCATTTGTTGAAACTAAAACATATAAAACAATAAAACCAGAAATAAACATAATTACATAAAGGTTCATGATTACATATCTGAACTTGATTTTACAAAAAGACAGCTAGAGATTTAGATTTAGATTTTAATCTTTAGCTTCTCCTACAAGCTAAAATTTGGACATTGAAATTATTAAAATAAACATAATTATCATACGTCGAGTTTTGACTGTCCCCAAAGAGGTCCGATGATGAAAACATCTCTAAGAATATGACAAGTGTCTGTTCATTCGCGCTGCCTGTAGAGCGTGCCGTGAGTCTGAAAAGCCCGAACCGAGCCTCTAGAGAGCAAAACCGGCTACCGAATCATTAAGTCACACCCCAATTATATGAATTATGAATTATTGAAATGATAAGTAGCTCATTTCGAGCAACCATCGCTCAAAACGCGCAACTCGTAAAATTGGTGTTCATCTTATAAGACCGGAGTTCAACTTTGTAAAAATCAAAAGTCGATTTTGATGAAACGAACATTGAAAACACGTCTGGAAGCCCTAAAAACCTCCAGAAGTGACCCCAAAATAGTGCACATAATCCCAAAAAGTAGCACGTGAGCAAATTTATAATGCGTGACCACACCCGAACACACTTGTTCACGCGTGAAAATGGAAGCCAATTTTGACAAAACGAACTTCAAAAACGCATCCGGGAGGTCTGAACACCCTTAGAAGCAACCTCAGAATAGTACGTGCATGCCTCGGAATCAGTGCGTGAGCACGTTAATTGTGCGTGATCACGCACCTGAGCACATGATCATGCCCCCAGAATGTGTGATCACACACCCCCAAGGCATGATCATGCGCCCCCTAAAGTGTGATCACGCATCCCAATGCATGATCATGAGCATTTTTCCTATTTTTTCCCTATAAATAAGGGTCTCTATCTCCCATTTAGGGGGGGGGGGGGCAGGCAGAGCCAAAAAGCAGACCACACACTGAAACGCTATCGAATTGAAGACTAAGGAGTCCTAATTCACACACTTTTAGTTCACCTACTACATTTTTCGTAGGATTTTTTAGACCAACTTGAACTAAACCCACCCATATCTTTCTCAAAGCACGCTTCAAAGGTATATGAATTTACGTTCTACAGGTCATTTTCAACCTTTCGATGAGGACAGCTTGAAAATCCTACGAAGCTAAAGCTTCAAAAAATTCAAAAATAAGCTCAGTCAAATCTGAGGACCAAATAATCATTTTTATATATTTATTTCACTATTTTGCATTTTACTTTTATTGCTGCTAGCGATTGAGAAATTATTGTGATTGTGTGGTGAGATTGGCAACTTGCATGCTGATTAAATAATCTCTGCTTTATTTTCACTTATAATAAATTGTCATTCTTGCATCAAAATGCATTCAATAATGTGAAAGTTCACATTTCTGAGCTAGAGCCTCCATTTCACGGTCCAATGATGCAATCATGCATCTTTTGTTACTTTTCTACTATTTAGAAATATTTCATGATAATTCCTGCAAATGCACATAATTATGCCTATATTTGCTCTCTCGATTAAGTGAGTATTGCCTGCTTACTTGTTATCCGAGTGGATGAATGGATGGAATCACACATAGTCGTGTTAACCTTTATTTTACAGGCATATTAAGACTAGATTTATATTTTTGTACCCTCTTTTGAATATATTTACTAGGAAAACCCTATAATTAATCATACTTACTTTCCTTTACTTTCTATTATTATCAATGTGCTTGTTTGAATGTGCATATATCAACTGTTATTACTGAAACTATGGTGCTACAGTAGCCATATATCGATTATTATAATGAGAAATAGTCAAAAAGTATATGCGATCTCCCGAACCTAGAATCTTTGTTGGAAATGATACTCGTTGAGTGACCCAATGCTGTCCCTTTCATCTTTTCCTATTTTTCTAAAAGTCAGGTGGTGACTCCACAAATATAAAGCATCTCGCATCCCTCTGAGACCAACCACTGTCCCTGTCCCATAAACGAAACGAATGTCCCATTTGGTAAAGTTGTCTCAGTAACAGCAAAGCAAGAAAAAAAAGAACCATGTCGCTCACTGTGGCAACTAGCTAGAGAGATCAATTCAAAAATGACTATTTCTCATTACATAATACTCAATCATATGGACCCATTCACTGTTGCATTTGGACTACACATCACACGTGCACCATTGGTCCTAATCAACCAATAATGACGGAAAGTGATCCACTATGATTCCACATGAGTCATAGGGTGACCGATTCGAATTTGTCACCTTTAGCCTTTACTCGTGGTTTCGCTGGACTCATCTGACCAGAGTTTGTGACCCAAGTCCTTAAGGAGGGTGACCCAAGTTATCAAAAGAATGCTAGACTCACTGACCGAAATCTGTAACCCTAGTCATATGGGGGCATTCTCACTAAAGGAGCCCTTAGCCTTTTACCCTCGACTCAGCCATTTACCCTCAAATCAGCCTATGTAAATAAACCAATAGAAATCTCCATTAGGATCCCCCCAAGCTTTGCATGCTAGCCCTGATGCTATTTGTTTGACCTAACATTCACAAGTGCTATGACGCTTTTAGTTTCTATCACTGATTGACGTCATTACGTCCATTCTAACAAATTGCTCACACTTAGACTGTGTGATCCTTGTTTACCTTACATGAGCCCGATGTGCGAGGAATGATAAGAATCATATACTTCAGTATGAAAAGCTTGTGAGAACTGGCGAATAGTGACATCTTTTAATGATGGAACCTATGAGCATCGACCATTTGTCCTTATCAGGTCAAATAAGATAGGTTAGGAATTTGACTAGATTGTAGACATTTATGTTGAAAGAATAAAGTTGTAAACTATCAAACGATGCTTTAATGCCTTTTGGAAAACATATCAAATGTTAATGTGGGACACAAAATTTAGACCCCTTTTGTTGGCTATAGCCCCTGTGCACGCGGGTGCGCATAGACTATAGACACCATTTGTGACCCATCGACTAGTCCCTACATTGACATTGTGTGATTACCTTGAGTGCATTTAAGTATTGTTCCTTAGTTTACCTTTTGGTTCTAATCAATGTAAATTGAAACAGCCTAGTCTGAGAGCGGAACCATAGTCCCATGCTAACTATTAGGTCAAAACCCAACTAAGAAAGAGACTGAATAACCATGTGGAGTAATAAGGTTAGAAGCAAGAGCTTGCTTATGATTGGTTTGTTCCCTGTGCAGGAAATACTAACCAATTTTATTCCTTTTTTATTCATGCAGATATAATATACATGTAAATAGCATACATTAACCCACATTCTTCTTACAACCATCCTGCATTTTTGCATGGACGTCCCATGCATATTCTCACCTCATCCCTTCATATGGATGCATCATAACTTTTCTACGACTTATGGCATGACAAGCATTCATTACTTTTTCTTTTAGCTTATCTTATTGATTACTAACTATTTCTCTTTTGTTGTATTTCCTTTTCAAAGGCATCATATGCATTTCTAATAAGATCTCATACATCAATAAATCTATCACAACACATGGCAGATTTCTCATCCTAATTGCATTCGAGCACATATCTCATAACAATCGTAATCATGCATACATCTCACTACACATGCATTTTACACTGTGTGCACTCATACATGCATTTCACAACAATTGAACTAACCCATCATTTTTGCAGTCAAAAACCTCAAAAAAACCCAAAGGGGAGAGTCAAGAATGATTAAAAATGGCCAAGCAATCTGGGATTCAAAGTCTTGATGACCTACTAAAAGAGTACATTATTCCCACTAATGGGGCTATTACAATGATCTACTGAGAACAAAAATTAAAATTAACTACAATGCAAAAAATAAAATAAAATAAAATACAAAATAAATGAATAAAAAATCCTAAAACTACGTTCAAATACAAAAGTTAATCCATGGCATTCCATGGATCTTCATAGGTTTTGTTCTCCACTATGGATTCAAATCACCCCATCCATAATCATAAACACAAAAAAATAAATAAGGATTAGTAAATTTTAAAATAAAAATAAAATCAGATCAAATCAAAATTAAATAATATAAAAATAATCAAATAAATAAAAAAAGGAGTAGAAAGAACTAATTTGATGGATGCAGTATTGATTCCCCTCAGAAGGTGACCACCATTGATGAAAGCCCGTGACTTTTGTTGTGTTAGTCTGTGATTTAAATTTATTTGGATCTAATTCACGGCTAAAACTTGAAAAAAGGTTCGTGAAAATTAAAGAAAAATGGGTGTATTTTAGTTCACGGCTAAGAATCAGAAAGGTGGGGAGAAAAGAAAATAAAAAAACCTAGCCTCCCCCTTAAGTGAAAAGAAAATTACGCATTTATAAAAACACCATTCTGTAACCCTAATATGATTATAGGATAAAAATAAAATAAAATAAATTACTTTTATTATTTATCAAAAAAAATCAATTTATTCACACATTTATCTAATAAAATAAAATATTTATCAAAACAATCTAATCAAAATTTATGAATAAATAACAAATAAATAAAATAAAATAAAAGAATTACAAAAAAAAAAAAACAAAACATAACTGGCCAAACCAAATTACAATTTGAAAAGGGAATGGGCTCATTTTTTTTTTAATTTATTAAAACAATTATAAATAAATAAATAAAATTTAAAAATAAATTACAATTTAGTTCAAAATCAGTAAATCAAATCCAATAAATCTAATTTCATAGTCTATTTTTATCATCGGGTCCTCTATCGCATCCATACTCTAGTTATCCTGAAATTGGGTGATTACAATTTGCCATCCATGTTTTCCTCATTAACCTTTGATCTTTCCCTACAAGCTGAATCCAATAAAAAGATGCCATGAATGAAAATGATGAGCCTTATGTACTTAATCCTTCATCCATGAAAAATGGTTGGGTTGATAATGGGGAGCCACTAAAAGCTTCTTTGGTGAAGTTGTATATTCCACCAATCACTTGCTTAAAATCATTCAAGACTCGCAAGCCTTATACTTACTTTACCTTTGATAAGGACGAGGCTGGTTTTTTTGTTGAAGAAATAGGAATCCCTGATTGAGATATCTTTCGTGTTTCGAGAGTAAATGGGCGACTGAATTTGTACTTTGATTCTTCGATGGATTAAGTTGTATGAAATGAAAGAGGATGAGGATGAGGAAGAGTCAAAGAAAAAAACAAAGAATCAACATTTCTTATCTTTGTAGTTTTAAGCTCATGAATCTTATGGTATTTTCTTAAGTGAATCTTGTTTGTTTGTTTGTTTGTGTGTGTTCGGGTCTTGAGGAACTTTGCTTCAGTTTGTTCATCTTGTAATGAAGTTGGTTTAAAGAATGAATGACAATCTTTAAATTCTATCTTTTGTTTTGTTTGTAAATATTTATCTCTCATTGTTATCATTTAGAAGAAAAAATTGCAGGATGGACAAAACAAGATAAAGTATTACATTGGCATGTTCAATAAAAAAAAAAGCATTAGATGCAAAAAAAAAAAAAAAAAAAAAAAAGGCCTTCTGTCCAATTTTGTACATGCTCAAGGTAGTGCCTAAGAAAAGACTCACATCCTTAGATTATCAATGTCAATGAAGATAAATTTTTTAGTTAGTCTACTTCATGATGTTAAATGTGCAAGAGTAAGAAGCTAGATGGATCATGACTTATCAAACATACATGTTTGCATGTATTAAAAAGTTTGAGAAAAACATAATGTATATACGACAAACAAACATGCACAGATTCTTTAATTTATCATGTTAGTTAATCATTAAATTTATCATTAATTGTGCTAAACACGCTCTATGCATGCCAACTTATTGCATGGAATTTTGTATCTTAAAATAGTTTAAAATTCAATAAGTAAATTATTAAATAATTCATCAACTAAATTCGAAAAGAAAAAGATTGTTGGATACCAACGTTATCCAACGGTTAATATATAATAAGAAAACAACTAAAGCAAATTCATTCTTGAAAAATTGAATAATCCGCTTTTCATCAACTAACATACTATTTAATAGCCTTATTAGCTCAACTTTAAGTTTGTAAATGATTTTCTAGATTTAATAGCTTTTTTTTTAGGCTATATGAGTATAATAATGATCCTTTGGTCAATAAAGCGTTTTCAAAATAATGAGGTAATGCAAAATTAGAGAAGGGTTTTTACTAAATAAGATTAGATATTAAAATTGTTTTATTAACACAATAGAAGCATATACTAATTAAATCCAATATGGATTATATGGTAAGTCTAATTTGCAACTGAACAAAACATAGATATTGCCTATTTTAGGGTTTTAACATTGTTAAGTTGGTAACATATGTCATTTAGCCTCACCAATATGTCACGGGCCCACAAAAACTTTACAAAAAGGGACCATGCGACACTTGTTTAGAACACCTTCTAACAAGCCAGCCTCAGGGACAGATTAGTAATTCTATAAGTACAAGAAAAAATAAATTAGTATCTGAGTCAAGATCGGCAAAGCCAACATAATAGCCCAATGGACAAGAATAAGGCAACAAGCACAAGCACAATCGACAAGACACACGATAAGAAGATAATGGGGCTACTTCTGTTATTCATCATAGAAAGCAATGCATCGATTTAGACACTGTGCTCCCCAAGGTGTGGGCAGGGGGGAACCTACCCAAGAGAAGTGCACACACCCAGCATCTATAGTGCCTTGATCTCCAGCCCTAGGCCTTCGATGACTAGTCACTTCCCCCTAAAGAGCATAAGGAGCACAATGGCCTGTGGTAGGAGGAGACATCATAATGTTCCACCCATCACACCCCTAGAATTACATAAAATAAAATAAAATAAAATAAATATAAAATATCTAAAATACCCCTATGATTACAAAATGCTACCCCTTGACATTCTCCCCCACTCAAGCAGTCAACGCCCTCGTCGACTGTGATTCAATGAACTGGTCGATCTTGTACTTGAAAGCTTTCAGGTCATCTTCCTTCTCCCAGTTATTTTCTTCTTCACCTTGGTCCTTCCACTTCACTAGGTACTCCTTATATCTACGCCGATTGGAAGCTACTACTCTCTCTGTTAGGATCTCTTTAACAATCTTCATTGTTGGCTCAAACTTGGAGATTGGAGGTCTCTTTGGCTGGTTTCTATTGGCATCTTCTTTATCTTCACGTTGAGGTCGTAGATTGCTCACATGAAAAACTTGATGTATGTTGAGCCCCTCAGGTAGTTCAACTTTGTAGGCAGCTGACCCTACTTTGGCAATAATAGGGAAAGGGCCTTCAAATCTCCTTAGCAATCTTCTATCTTTGTTGCATAGATGAACTTGCTCTAGAAGTAGCTTTATCAGCACCCTATCTCCAACCTGGAACTCTTATGGCCTGCGCTTTTGGTCCGCCCAGTACTTCATTCTTTGTGCTACTCTCGCCAAGTATGGTTAAGCTATCTCTTCATTTTGCCGCCATTATTTGAAAAAATTGTAAGCCTTTGGGTTTCTCCCTTTATATAGCCCCTCCAAAGAGTGTGGTAGTGACGGCTACTGTCCTGTAACAATCTCAAAAGGACTTTTGTTAGCACTAGAGCTTTTCTGTGAATTAAAACAAAATTGTGCAACATCCAACAATGATGCCCAGTTCTTTTGACTTGAGCTAATAAAGTGTCTTAGATATTCCTCCAAGAGACTGTTGAATCTCTTTATTTGGCCATTTGTCTGGAGATGGTAGCTAGTTGACATGTCAAGGTGTGAGCCTAGGAGATGAAAGAGCTCTACCCAGAAAGTTCCCAAAAATCACCCATCTCAGTCACTTTATGCTCTTAGGCACTCCCTAATACTTCACCATATGTCTGAAGAAGGCCCTTGCTGTGTCCGCTGAAGAGCTGAGTTTTGGCATTGGTATGAAGGTGGCATATTTAGAAAATCTTTCAACCACAACTAGAATGGAATCATAATCCCCTAGGTAAGCCAAATCTTGAAATCCAATAACGCACTCTCCCAAGGCCGGTTGGGCACTGGCAAAGTTTCCAACAACCCCGCAGTCTTTTGTCTATCGACTTTTTCTTATTGACAGGTTAGGCAGGTCTTTGTGTACATTCTCACATCGTCTTCCATTTTGGGCCAGCAGTAATTTTGTGTTAGAAGAGCCAATGTTCGCTGCCATCCAGGGTGACCGGCCCATAATGTATCATAACACTTTTAGAGTAACAACTTCCTTAGACTCTCGATTTTTGGTACATAAAGTCAAAACTTGTTTGCCACCAAGAGGTCGTTTTCCCATACAAACTATCTGGTCTTCCCTTGTTTGGCCAGGTTGATTAAAGCAACAAGTTGTTGATCTTTGCCCAAATTCTGCTTAATCTGGTCTTGGATGGAGGTTGCAACTCGACTCATGTAAAGATGAGCTAATTGTTTCACCACAGCTAATTCTGACTTTTGGCTTAATGCATCTGTCAAATTATTATTCTTCCCAGGCCTATACTCCAGATGAAAATCAAACTCAGCCAGATGTTCCTGCTAAGGAGCTTGCTTTGGGTTCAACTTTGGTTGGGTTAGGATATGGCTGGTTGTAGTGTTATCTGTTCTCACCACAAACTTTAACACCAGCAGATAATGTCTCCATGTTTGAAAGCAATGAAGGACTGCTAGCAGCTCTTTCTCATAAGCTGTGTATCGACATTTTGCTTCACTTAATTTTCTACTTTCAAAGGCTATAGGATGGTTATCTTGCATCAGTACCCCACCAAGAGCAAAGTCTGAAGCATCTGTTTGCACTTCAAAAGGTTTCAGCATGTCCGGCATAACAAGTACTGGGTCTTCAAGAAGCAACTTTTTTACCTCCTCAAATGCTCCTTGACAACTGCTAGTCTACTCCCAACTAATGGTCTTCTTTGGTAACTCTGTTAATGGAAGTACCTTCTCTGAGTACCCTTTTATGAACCGCCTCTAGTAGTTGGCAAGTCCTAAAAAGGAATGGAGTTCTGTGAGGCTCATGGGTGTTTTCCATTCTTGGATTGCTTTCACTTTCCTAGGATCCATGCGAACGTGGCCCTGTTCCCCTATGTGCCCCAAGAATTTTATGGTGGTTTGCCTAAAGGCACATTTCTCCCGCTTTACATATAGTTGGTTCTGCCTCAATTTTTCAAAAACTAAGCGGAGATACTCTTCATATTCTGCTAAAGTGGCACTGTAAACCACAATGTCATCCAGGTATACCACCACAAACTTATCTAAGTAATCATGACACCTGGTTCATAAGAGTACAAAAAGTAGCAGGAGCATTGGTTAGTCTAAAAGGCATAACAAGAAACTCAAATGCACCATACCGAGTTACACATGCAGTTTTCGGTTCATCCCCTACTGCAATACGAACTTAATGATACCCGGATCTCAGATCCAGCTTGCTAAAGTACTTTGCTTGTCCCAATTGATCAAAGAGATCGGCTACAAGTGGGATATGATATTTGTTCCTTACAGTGATTTTATTCAGAACTCGATAATCAATGCGCAGCCGCAAACTCCCATCCTGTTTCTTTTGGAAAAGTGCCGGAGCACCAAAGGGGGCCTTGGAGGGACGGATGAAGCCTGCTTCAAGTAACTCATCTAGCCGCTTCCTCAGCTCAGCTAGTTATAGAGGAGCCATTCTATAAGGGGCTCTTGCAGGAGGGTTTTTTCTTAGGAGAAATTCTATTTCGTGATCAATTCCCCTTCCCGGAGGTAGAGTTTGAGGCAGCTTGTTGGGCATCACATCACCATATTCAATTAAAACTTCCTTTAGTTGCTTTGGAGTCTCCTTATCCAACTAGCTCTCTATCTCAAACGGAATTTCTATGTATGTTTTCCCACCTTTCCTTATCCCCTTCTTAAATTGTATGGCTGATAACATCTTCTTTTCATAAATTGGGCTTACCGTAATAGGGAATACACATGGGATTTCTCCTATCATCAATAGGCAATTGGTTGAGGGAATGGGGAAAGCTCTAGTTTGATCCAAGAAATCCAGCCCTAGGACAACATCGAAGTCATCCATTGGAGCTATTATGAATAACATGTTCCCGCTCTATGATCCTAGTTTATATGGTACATCTCGAGCTATACCAACCATTTCTCTAGGTTACGAGTTCACGGCTTTCATTTTCTCCACATCCTTCTTCACTTTGAGCCCTAGTCGAGTGGCCACTTTATCTGTCATAAAGTTGTCTATAGCTCTTGTATCTATAAGAGTTCGAATAACTTTACCCCGTACAGTGAAGTCAACATACATTAAGCCACTGGTTCTTTTTGCCTTTGGTTGTTCCATTTGTCTTTCCAAGGCATTCAAGAATCTAAGAGCACCCATCATGGCCGGTTCCTCCTCCTCTTTCTCTTGAGGATATTCTTTCATTTCTTCCTGTTGTAAGGCCCTGATGGCATTCAAAGCTGCTCGTTGAGGGCATTCTGCCACCCTGTAAGGTCCACTGCACAAAAAGCACTTAATACTTGGGGTGCCTCTGCCTACAGGCTTTTTAAAACTTGAGGGCTTTATTTGTTATTTCCCAAAATTTTTGTCACGAAAGTTAGAGTAATTTCTATCTCCCCCTCCAGTATTATTAAAAATCTTTTCCATCCCACCGAAATTCCAATTTTTGCACTCCGAATTCCCAGGTCGTTATGAATTGCCTTGGAAATTTCTTGGCCATTTAGTAGTAGTAGGGTTATCTCCCTCTATGAATGAGTTGAACTTTCTTTTACTGCCACTCTCCGTATAGTCATCTAGAGTTTCAGCTGCCGAGATTGCAGTCTTAATGTCTTTTACCCTTCTCCTTTGAAGCTCTTTCTTAGCCCAAGGTTTCAATCTAGTGATGAAACGATGCACTTTGTCTGCCTTAGCCATATCTGGTCTATTGAGAATCAATGTCGAAAATTTCCTGACATAGCCTTGAATAGAAACAATATGTTTCAATTCATCTAACTGAGCACAAGTGTTAAATCCCAGATTTTCAAGGTAGAATGGAGCTCTTAGTTCTTGTTTAAAATTGTCGCAACCATCCACAAGGAACCTACCTGCCTTTATTTCCTCAACCATAGCTTGCCACTAAAGTTTGGCATCGTTAGCAAGGTACATGGGATCAAGCTTTAATCGCTATTCATCAGAATATATTTTCATTGCTTTAAAATAGAGCTCCATGTCAAATAAGAAATTATCAACGATGTTTAAATCTCAGGCCCCTTTGAATGCGGTTGGTTCAGGAATCTTAGTTCTTCCCAAGGTCATAGCTCTAGAGCCACCCGAATTAGTAAACTCTTCAACGTTCCAATGCACTATTTGTAACTCTTGACGTAAGGATTGGAAAACTTTCTTGGCGTCCTCACTCAAAGCATCGAGACCTTCACCAAAGCTCTTTTGATTTTCAAGAATATTATGGGGTGATTTCTCAAGGGTCTCCACCTGAGTCACCAGGCTATCTAGCCGGTCTTTTAACACATCAATATCACCACTCCCCAACGGGTTTGCATGAGAGGGCACCTCAAGCTATATTTGCTGCCCCTCGAGAGAAAACAATTTAGCCAACACTGGCTTGAGAGTCTCTACTCTCTTTACAATACTCTCAATAACATCTGTTTTTGCTACCACAACATTAAACGGTTTGATTTTATTCAGCACATTCTCAAGTGGGCGCACTTGGGTTACCGCAACCTCAAGTGCCTCAATGCGTGCATTTTTAGTATGATTTGCTTTGGCCACCTCAGCCATTATTGAAGAGCAAAGAAAGCTCTGATACCAAATGTCACGGGCCCGCAAATGCTTCACAAAAAGTGACCATGCGGCGCTTGTCTAGAACCTTCTAACAAGCCAGCCTCAATGACAAATTAGTAGTTCTGTAAGCACAATGAAAAATAGATTAGTATCCGAGTCAAGATCTGCAAAGCCAGTATAATAGCCCAATGGGCAAGAATAAGGCAACAAGCACAAGCACAATCAACAAGGCACACAGAAGATAATGGGGCTACTTCTGTTATTCATAATAGAAAGCAATAGAATGATTCAGACATTGTGCTCCCCAAAGTGTAGGCACGGGGGAACCTACCCAAGAGAAGTGCACACACCCAGCATCTATAGTGCCTAAATCTCCGACCCTAGACCTTCGATGACTAGTCACTCCCCCCTGAAGAGCATAAGGAGCACAATGGCCTATGGTAGGAGGAGACATCTTAATGTTCCACTCATCACATCCCTAGAATTACATAAAATAAAATAAATATAAAATGTCTAAAATACCCCTATGATTACAAAATGCTACCCCCTGACATTACGGTATCCAATATCTCACTCTCTTTACTACCCATATTTGTGAAGAAGGAAACAATATTACACTCTTTGCCGACTCTACCATTGAAGAAGGCAACAAAGTTGTGGCCTACATATAAATTGTTACTGTTACATGTCACTCTTAGACAAAGGGTTGATAGTTATTGCTAAGACTTTTTTTTTTCCTTTTTTTTCATTAGGCAGTTGACCAATAATTAAATACTTTAATTTGTGTGGTGCTTTTGTAGCCTAGCAGTTCAGGTGATGTATATTGTAAGGTGAGGTCATGGGTTCAATTCCCCACTCCCCTTTTCTAGAATCATCATCTTTATTTAACATTGCAATGTTAAATGGCACAAATTGTACGGGCACAATTGTACCGACACAAATGAATATATTAGAAATTTTATTTTAATTTTTAAGGATAATATTATTATTTTAACATATAAAAATTCTTTGAAGTGATAGATTTGCCCCCATAAATATTAAAAAAATTTAAAATTAATTATTATGTTTATATTTTGAACATGAAAACTAAATCTTGAAATGCATTAATTTATATAGAGTTACTTAAAAGTTTATTCATCAATACTAAAAAAAAAAAAGTTCCACATCAAATATTTATTTGCATTGTATATATTCATAAATATTGATGGTTATGTGAACGGCCATGTTAATGGTCATGTACCACACCTTATAACATGGTGGTAATAATTATAAACATAATTTGATTATTATCGCCCTATCATGAGAATAATATAAAATTTTGAGAGATTCTATTTAAAAAATTTTATGAAATTAATTAAATTATAAATATTAAAATGATAATTTTACTATAAAAATAATAATAACATCATAATAAGAGAAAAGCAACATGCTAGACATAATTTTTTTAAGCTAAACAAAAGGCAACTAGATTAAACCGAAAGCAAAATGTCAGAAGACAAGAGATCTCGAATGCAATTCGGAATCTGATCCCAGATACAAGAACAAGCTTGTAAAAGAGAAGCTCTTGCATGACTATGACCATTTGCTTGTCTTTTCACAAAAACAAGGGAAAACAACGGACATTCCCTAAATAGTTGAATAAAATCAGAGATAGCACATCCAAACTGTGAAATTTCTTGATGAGGACCGGTAACAGGAACCACACACAAGGCATCCATCTCTGACACAATATGCTCACCAGATCTCTCCTTCAACTGGCTTAAAACCTCCTTCAGTCCCAACACTTCAACTATAGCAGGATTGAAGAGACCAAGCAGATGGGAGAGAAGGCTTCAACAAAATTCACAAATAGTTAGAGATGATCATATCAATTTTTTTTATATTTTGTATCATTTTAACATATTTTTCAAAAAAATATAAAACATTTAAATTTGAATTTTTAAAAATCATAAAAATCAAAAAGATGAAAAATATAAATATAAATATTATAAATAATAATGGATTAAAAGTTCTCATTAGGGAAAAGTTTGTTCATAATAAAAAAACCACTTATTTATATATTATTTTTAATTCACACTTTATGAAAGAAAATTAATATTAAATCAAAATAAAAATATACCATTCTAAAATGCAGGTATTACATGATAACTTTTCCGGTCACAGAAAAAAAAAAAGCAAAAGTTGCAAGCAATGATACGGTATTAGAAGCCACTATATTACAAACTTTAAATCTAATACCACTATCTGCTTGATGATGAGTGGTAATGAGGTATGCATCAATTAGTTCATAACTTAAGAAAATGTAACCAGTCATAAAATTAATACTTAAATACGTTATTTGTCTTACTCTACTCTTTCTTGCATCTATTTTTTTCCCTACATATTTTATGGATAAAACTTTATTTTTAATCATTTATAGTATTTACTTATTAATTTGGCATAAATATTAATCTTTCATCCTTCATATTTTTTTTTTTTTGAGATTGGAGTTGGAAGTAAAAAATTGAACTTTAACTTGTACACATCTTGAGGGGAGTGATATCATTAGGTAATTCAAATTTCACTGCGTAAGTACTAATTATACTTTATAAATTTTACAAATATTTCATGTGAATTAATTTATATTTATCTACAATAAATTTCAAGGAATTATGATTTATTCAATAATTTTGATTTCTATTAAATGAAAAACCTATAAAAAAATTGTTTACTAATTTTTTGATTTTGAGAACTTGCGAGCATGCGACAGGAATTTATCCCTCAAAAATACCAATTTCTTTAAGATGGAATGTGAGTCCCCAAACTCCTTTACCATAATTTGTTTGGATTTCAAGTAAAATAAAGACTAAAGAAACTATTGAAAATATTAAGGGAAATTGTATTAATTTTAAGGATTAATACATAACAAAAGATGAACAGTGCAGTTGACAAACTAAAGAAAAATGACAGTTCTAAAATGATTGGCTAATGATTATTAACTGTAGATGATTGTAGATGATGTAGATTTCAATCATTCTCTGCCTTATATATTGCTAGAATTTATTTCTCCAAATAATTATCACAGCTCAAAGGTCTTCTGTTTGGAGGAAATATATTCATATAATTTCTAACATCAGTGATACTCTTCATCCCCAAGTCTCATGTACCTAATGAACAGCCACATTCTAAATTTTTCTCAGCTCATCATCCATTAAGCCTTTGCAAATTAGGCTCTAATTATTCATTTGGGCTTTTTAATTATATTAAACTAATGGGCTTATAATTTTTAGCCTAAAATTCAATTTTGGTACAAACAATGCCCCTCACATGTTGTTAGCTTGGTCCAAGCTCAATGCTAACTAACATGTAGGCAAGCCCATTTCCATATATATATAAACGCAAAATATGAATTCACTACCTGTCACGATCCAAATTCGGGAGTCATGACCGACGCTAGGGAACGAAAATTCACACGAATCCGGAACTCGTAGCAAGCCTAAACCACAATTATCACACTTAACATACAAAAATTTACCAAAGAATTAAAAATTTTCATAACATAAGAATTCACCATAATTAATATCACAATAAAATAT
Source organism: Mallotus repandus (assembly GCA_949671775.1). Taxonomy (NCBI): domain Eukaryota; kingdom Viridiplantae; phylum Streptophyta; class Magnoliopsida; order Malpighiales; family Euphorbiaceae; genus Mallotus; species Mallotus repandus. The sequence goes on along the minus strand of CATIWM010198053.1, from coordinate 1,465 downwards.
TTATACAAATAGTCTGGTATACAACCTCAGTCAATATTATTAAAACGTACTACAACTAGTACAAACTTCTACTGTAGTGTCTAACAAATACAAGGAAATGATAGATTAAAATTTACATAGATTAGACGAAGAAGAAAAAGTCCGATGAAGAGAACTACTATGAGAGGTCTGACGAGAAGGATCGTGAAAAATAATTGAAGGGGGTCAGACCTCGCTGAGTGAATTATTATTATATATATACATGCAACCTAAGCATACAAGCAACCAAGCATCAATATAATATTTATATATTTATATTTATATTTATTTATATTTATTTAATTTATACACGCATTTCATGCAAATGTTTGAAAACACTTTTCATATCAACACAGTAGATGCAAACAAGTGGAGGATCGGAGCAGAACCCTACGAATGTCTGAAACATCAACACTAAACCTTAATAGCCATTAGACCCACTTAAATCCAATAATATTTCTCTTTTCCAATTTAGTAGTGGATTGGCCTCGACACACTAAGTCAACCGAGCTACTGCAGTCTCACTACTAGTATGACTAGCCCCGAGACACTCAGTCAACCGAGCTACTGTAGTCAAACCACTCTCAACCACAAATCTCAATAAATAATTTAATCATATCTCAGATCATATAATCTCATATCATAACCTAGCAACTAGCATACTGATGCGCAGCAATCCTAGTATAGCCCACTAGGTAGCAAGTTCTACTACTGTCCTCCAAAAACATCACATCACAATAAAAATTCATATCAATAATAAAAACAATATCCAAGTCAAGAACACAACATTCACACACACACACACACACACATATATATATAATAGTAATCACCATGAAGATAAATAACAAATAAAGGGTTAATGCAACGTGACATATGTATTCATATTAACACAAATATATGGATGCTGGCTAAGGATTTCTACATAACATGCATATATACAATAATAACTCACAGGTGAAATGCATTCATCTATTCTGATTTGACTGGCACTGTCCTAAAGGTCTAACTCTCGGCGCAGCTATAGAAAAATTAGGATTAAATCCTAACCTTATTCATTCTAGATTTCTAAAAACTCGATCTAAGACACGACTCTATTAAAACTCAAAACTTAAATAACCCAATGTCATGCTTTACGAGAAATCTACCAAAAATTCTGCAGAGTCTCCTTTATAAAACGGACATCTCTCTACTAAAACACACTATAAATTATTCCAAAATTCAACATCTCGGATTGGACCTCCAAACTACATTTCCCGCCCAACCGAGAACCAACACAATAATATATAAAAAATATAGTATAATTTTCTCAAATCACAATATAATTCATTTATATATAAAAATATAAAAATAATTTATTTTCCAATAAATAATAAAATTTCTTGTTTATAAATAATATTTTGCTAATAAAATCCATTAATGGAATAAAATTTCCAATTTACAATTA
>CATIWM010198018.1:0-17370 GCA_949671775.1 Mallotus repandus | reverse complement strand
TTAGTATTATTTTTGGACTAAAACACTATTATACATATTTTAATACTACTCAAATTCTAAAATTACGTATATATTACATATTTTCTACCTTAAATCACTCAAATTTTATTATAAACCATTAAAAATTAAAAAAATTATTGTAATTACTTAATATTATTTTTTAACTAAAACACTATTATACATACTTAAAACAAATCTAAAGACAAATAATTCTAAAAAAAAATCTTATTACAACTAAAAAAATTATAGCAACAAAATTTTAAAAAATAAAATTAATGTAATTTATTTTATTTGTAATTTATTTAGTTATTATTACATTTAATTTATTTATATTATTTTATTTCAAAGTTCGTGCATTGCGCTGAATTACGACTAGTTGTAATAAATTATAAGTTTAATGGGATTGTAGTATTTAAATTGTTATATAAAGAAAATATAACTTTTATTATTTTAAATTTTTATTAAAAACAAATAATTCTAAAAACTAATCTTATTACAACTAAAAAAATTATAGCAACAAAAATTTTAAAAAATAAAATTAATGCAATTTATTTTATTTTTAATTTATTTAGTTATTATTATATTTAACTTATTTATATTATTTTATTTCAAAGTTCGTGCATTGCGCTGAATTACGACTAGTTGTAATAAATTATAAGTTTAATGGGATTGTAATATTTAAATTGTTATATAAAGAAAATATAACTTTTATTATTTTAATTTTTTATTAACAAATAACTAATAATTATTTATTATCTTATGATTAATTATGACTATAATATTTTCTTATATGAAATCAGTTCTAGAGTTGAGAAAAATTAATTATAAAAAATTATTGAAGTAATATCATATAATTATTTAAATAAAAAAATTATAAAAATTTTAATGAATTATAAATGTGTTAAGTTAATATTAATTTTTTATATAAATAAATAACATTGTTATTATTTTTAAAACTTTTATTTTTAATAATAACAATAATAATAAGTTTAATTGTTTATTTACTATATATCACGAGGGGAATAAATTTTTTATTCATATATGAAACGCGTGATTGTTTGTTAGTGTGTATCTCTATATATATATAAATAAAATAAAATAGAAAATAGAAAATAGTTGAAAAAATGGATGTTTAATTTAGAATAAAAGACATAATTTTTTATGGAAAGAAAAAGTCATGGTTTAAATGTAATAGAATTATAGTGTTTTACATTGAATAAAACATGTGTATGTATTAGTGTTTTAGTTAACAAATAATACTAAAAAACTATTATAAATATTTTATTTTTAATAAAAATTAAAATTTTTAATAATTAGACACATTAATGTTTTTAGAATGAATATTTAAACATAAAGATAGACACTTCGTAAAATTTTTAGTTTAATATATATATATATATGTATATATATCTCGTATTGTGTGTGTCTAGGCATTGATGATGAACATCAATACAAATTCGTTTATTTAGCTCTTAATAATTTTGCTTATATAGAAATACAAATACTAAGTCGAAATGGAAATATCATTTGATTCTTTAAACGTGGATGAATTACAATGGAAATATCATTTGATTCACAATTCTATTTACTGCCCTTTTTTTTTCAATTAAGAGTCATTCTATTTTTTTAAAAATAAGATTGAAAATCATAATAGGAACGAATGATTTTAATTTCTGATGTTTGATTAGTTAAAATTTATATTAGAATAGGAATATGATTGACATCAATAAGAATCTCTGACTTCCCTTTTACCCTTCATTTTATGAAAATGAAATCAAATTAATTATAAATTGGTCAAATATTTAAATAATTATGTATCATTAAAATTTATAAAATAAAGTATATAAATTAATAAAATAATTGTTTAAAATATTTTAATAAAAGAGATTTACATAAAATAATAAATGATTTTTAATAATTTTTAATTTTAAAAAATTATAATAATATTTTAGTAAATATTAAAAATAATTTTTTAATCAAAACGTTCTCATCTCTAGCTAGCTAGTATAGCTGAAGTCTCAAAGTCATATTATTTTCCCCAACTTTATTAATTACTCTTATCTATTAATATACAATAAGTAGTCATTGATTTCATTCCTATCTATTAATATATATAAAATTGAAACTCTAATTTTATTGTAGCGCTACAGTACAATAAGTAGCCATTGATTTCATTTCTATTTACAAAATTGCCACCGTGTTTTTCCTTCAATTAAAAACAGTTGCCCTTGATTTTGCCATTATTTACAATTGTGCCACTCAACAGTCAACTCACTTTCCCCTCTCTTATGGAAAACGACGCCGTTAGTGTCATTGCCCTAAATAGTTAAAAAAAATTAAAAGCACGTGGTGAACATGATGTGGTGAACCCTAACTGACTGCCACTTCTGTTTTATTTTTTATTTTTTGAATGATTGCATTTTGTGGAGCCTATAAACTCCTTCCACTATATATATATATATATATATATGAGCATAAAAATAAATTTTCATTCACTATTGAATTCATTTTGTACTTTAATATTGTAAAACATATATTTTATTTTTTTAAAAAAAGAACTGGTTGTTTGATAAAATAGGAAAAATAGGTGTGATGATTTCATAGTTTGAGAAAAATATTTTTTTTTAAAAGGCACTGTTGTATATTAAAATTAAAAAAAGTATAAATATGTTGTAATTATTTTATATTGTATTTTTATAGCACCTTAATTTTTCTCTACTTCTTTCTTCAGTGATTATAATACAAATATTAAATTGGATAAATTTATGGGGTTGATAAAAAAAAAGTACATTAAAATATTAAATTGAATAAAAATTATGGGATCAATAAAAGTTGGAAACTTTGTGATATAGTATTAATTTTTACATGTGGTTATAATATATTTAATTAATTTTTTAAAAAAATAACATATATATGTTTGTTTAATTTAGCAACATTTGCATGGTGGAACAAGTATTTTTTTTCTTTAGAAAGTAGTGCTTTTGTTTATTTATTTATTTGTTTAGAATTTTATTTTTATTTTTTTAAAAAAAGAGAGCAGTTAAACATAAATATTCTATGGTTTTGAGTTAAATAAAAAATAATAAAACATTATTTTCTTCAGTGGTATTTTTTGTAATTATTTTTAAAATATGAATTGAATAAGTTGTTATGTTACTTTTTTTAGGTCATGTCATGGCTGAAAATTATGTTTACCAAAATACTATATACTAATAAATTTAATATAAAAAATTATATATATTGATGAAAAGTCTTATATAAAATTTTTCAATCCCACCAAAAAATTTTTAATATATATTTATTTGTCAAGTTTAAATCTTTTAATTTGGCTATTTTTATTTTCATTTTGTAATTTTTTCTTAAAATTTAAAAATTTATAATTTTAATTAATTTTTCCTTTTCCTTACAGGTTTGATGATTCAAATGAAGATAAAAATTGACATTATTTTTTTATTTTTATGTATATGCTCTCTTCCTTTCTTTCACTTGAACAATTTACATAAAACATTAATATTGAAATATGAACTTAATATCTGTATTAAATAATAAATATAAATTTAATGTTTATATTAAATAAGAACTTGAGATTTGTACTATAACGGGCAAACTTTCTAGTAAAATTATAATTTGGAATCAATTTGATGCTTCTCTTAACACCGATACATGAAACACATCTTAAAGAAGAGCACTAAACAGCTGCTAATTACTGGCAGATAAAACTGTCGAACAATGAAGCACTCTCGTTCACTATTTCCCATTTAAAAAACCAGAAGGACTTACAGCTTTATGATTAGAGGCTTGAATTTGAAGAGTTCAGCTGATGAGAACATAACTTTCAGCATCTGCAGAGATACATTCAGTGCTTCGAGGCTGAGTAGTCTGTGAAGCAGATTTTCGGACTTGGGCGTGGGATTCTGCTTCTTGCTGAAACATCCTAACTAATTCTTGAAGCTTTTACAGCATAACCCAGAAAAACATTTTAAAGAAAATAAATTAAAGGAAAGCGGTGTTCTCATTGTCACTCTCTAGAGTTATCATGGAACAGTCAAATTTTCAATTCAAAACGTTGAACCCATAATACCTTACAGTTTCTGCCATGTGCTTGGATTTTGGTAGGCTACAGTTTCTGTTATATCTATGGATTTTGCGAGTAGGCATTGACAATGTGCAAGATGCATAGCCAAGTCAAAAAACTTGAACTATGTACCTGAACATACGACTGCAATTAGATAGACATTGATTCATATTCAAAAAACAATAGTACCAAACACACAGATATAGCCGTCTGATCATATTAAGCAGCATACAAGACCAAGAAAAGAGAACATACCTTGCCAAAATTTGTATGAACTCTTTAGACGACAACACAGAAAAAACATGTATTGGTGTATTTCACAGGCAAAAGAAGTTCAATTGAACAGCATTTTCCAGAATAAATTCTGCTTCAACTAAAATAAACAAATAAATAAATAACTCTGCTTAAAAGTAAAATATGTATAGTATACCAAGTGAAAATTTTTGTTAAAATATCTTCGTTATCATAAAAGAACGCAAAAAATATAAAATAAAATCAATGAGAGATGCCTAATTATATTCATTTAAGATGTGCAGATTCAAAGAACTATGTTAAAGAATTGTGAAGCACATTTAAACCTGCAACCACACACGAACAGTGCTCTGCATGACATCCTGTATTGTAAATAAGCGATCACGAACTGCTTCTTGCTCTCCAATCATTTCCCTTGTACTCTTTCTTACCCTTTCTAGCAAGGCCCTTGTAGCATTCCCTCTCAAATGTTGAAGCAGCTCAAAAACAATCTCCTCTCTTGCATGAAGCGACCATTTTACTCTTATAACCGGCAGAAAAAAATGAAACATATCAAATTCCATCACTTGAAATCACATAAAATTGCATGCCGTTATTCTAGCAAACTTTAAATTTCTGAAAATTAAAGACAACTCTAGATCTGCCTGTTTTTGATGGGTCTAGAAAAATCGACAAGCAATTGACTGACATAAGTGTACACAAAAAATATATGATATGTAGACCATAAATTTTTTTTTATTTTTTAAATTTTGTAACTTTGTCTTTCTTTAGCTTCAGACCCTCTACATCAGTGTCTCCAGGCATAAATGCCTTGAGTGGTTTCTAATATTTGTTTTAGTGAATGAACTTCCAGCTTTTTTTTACTTTCATATTTTCCTATATAGCAAAATAAGAGAGAAAAACATAACAAAATTTTATAATGCAAACCTCAACCTTTTTATTCACTTGCAATTCTTCATATAATCTTTTTTCTTTCTGCTCCTCATCTATCTCCAAATTTGTTGCTACAGGGCCTGAGCTAGAAAATTATTCTGCAGGGATCAAAACTAACTAATTTTTTTTTAAAAAAATCTATAAATAATTAATTTTGAAGGAACCAATGGACTAAACTGTAACAATATTTACAGTCAATGCGTCCCACGCCCAAAAATCGTAGTCATGAAAATTCATTTAGCAAGTAATTAAACCATGTCGAGAAGAATAGAGTTTCTTAGTCGATTGAAAAAAGAAAAAAATCTTAAATAGTCAGAGATTTAATCACTGCTCAAATCAGATAATAAGACTTGCAAGACTAACAAAGCAGGTTACCTGGGTTGACAACCTTTTGATTTCTTGGTTCAATATTGAACTGAGGAGATGCAAATCTTCATGGTGTCTCCTATCAAAAACCAAAAACAAACATTTGCAAATTTCATGAATAGGGAACAAGAACCTGCTATTAAAGAAACTCTTTAGTGACGATGTAATTCTCTAATGCGTATGGAAGCACCTGTTCACAAACTTCAGTTCAACTTCATCTGCAACCCAACTATGGACTTGCGGAATAACCTAAAAAAAGGAAATAAAGCAATCAAGCACTTCCAGGTAATAGCCAATTGATCAACCATCAATGTATATTTATGACTTCAGAGATATGACACCCTTGACACCAAAATCCCCTTTGTAAAATTTGCATAGCAAACAAATCTGCTAAATGAGGAAAACATATATCCAAAGGCAGTCATGATTTGGAAACACAAGATAACACCAACCTAGAAATAAAATAATGCAAATTCAAGAAATGAACTTATATTGTTGATTATGTACTTGTACATAAAGAATGAAAATTTTAAATTGTTGTTCAGATGGAAATAGTAATGACTTGGATAAATTGTAACTGAACAGATTAAGAAAAGAATTGAACCTGTCGTCCCATCGTGCAAGGCGACAAGCTAATTGAGCTATGACCTCATGAATGCTTTTTGGCGAGCTGTTCCCTCCAGATGCAAGTAATTCCTGAAACACAAAAGATGAATCAGTCATGCAAGCTCAATTATAATTAATAGAAGCCACAGTTTAAAAAAAGGTGCAAGATGGAAAATCATTCTGTTAGCATGACCAGAGCTGAACTTCTGCAATACCTAAGACATTAATTTTTTATGAAGATCCTTTAACATGCAACGCTGTTAGTAAAAAGTTTTGAGACTACCATGATCTTACAACAATTGGGATATCATCTTCACCAAGGTAAGGATCACCAGCAGATTGTCCTAACAGCTCAAATAATAGTCCACCAGCAACTATTACAGGAACCTGGAACCAAACAAGAAAACTTCTTTCAGTTAAATTAAATTATAAACTTCTTTCAGTTAAATTAAATTATAACTATTCTGATTCCACCAGTTTAACAATAGTATAAGATATAACACCATGCAGTATTTAACATGATCTCTGGCATTTCTTTAGTCATTAAACCAAAATTATTACCTACAGAAGTATCATATATCTTGTTTTAGGTAGCAAACCCGGTGTATTCAAGTCTTTGAACACTGTTTCACACCTGAAGCTCCAACTAAACAGCACATGAAACCAACATTCACATGATCAAATTATAGTTTATCTGTTGTTTCTGCACTAGATTACAAATGGTATTAGAAAACCATCAAAAATAATTCAACCACCATACATATACCTTTGGATCATTTACAAATTATATGCACCACTATATGCACTTAGTTGAATATATTTTATATTTTTATGTAAGATTTTGCACAAACTAAACTCACTGCATATGTCGAATTGAAAGGTAAATGGAATCAACTATACATCCTACAATTTTTAAGATCGAACAAGGCAGCAAGGAAACAAAAGTTCAGAAAAGCATATATATTCTAAAGAAACATTTTCGGGAAGTTAACAAGCTAGCAATTACGTACAGGTGCCTCATTTTCTCACTTATGAGCCGGCTTTCGTCTCGCAAAGCAATACTAATTGCAGGATGTAACCATTTAGCATTACTAAGCCATGAATTTATGTACGGGTGGCCTGCATCTACATGACACCACCAAAAATGGGACCGACTGCTCGCTCCAAGTAAGGAGCAGCCACATCTGCAACGGTCACATCATCATCATTATCAGGGATGTCAAAAGGATGTGATCCCCACCCGGCATCACGTTGCACCATTTGGACAAGTTCAGAAACCTATCCCAGTCAATGGGTACCCAGAAACTTCCTGGAAAGCCTTCATTCCTGCTCGAATGGAACTCTTAGTTTTGACTGTAATTACAGTCATCAAATGTATGTTTATCACCAATTGAAGGCTTTGTTTACGGCGAAGACCCGCACAATTTATGAATTGCATCTGGATACACAAAATCATTATGCTCGTGTTGTTGATTTGGAACATTCTTTGCAGTCTGAGCTGATTGGAAGTTGGAGTTAGATGATGAATTAGTGGTCTTGCTGCGGACTCGAATACATTCTTGCTGCGGACTCGAATAAATCTCGACTTCACTCCATTGCTACTATGATTGTCACTCCTATTACTCATATTGCGTTCTCCTCTACAAAGCCAAAACCACCAAAATGTTACCTAATTTCTTCTGTCAGAACAATTACCAGGAATTCAACAAAAATTACCAGGAACTTCTTCTGTAAAATATTGTATTGGAGAAAAGAAAAATTGTAAAAGATCATAATTAGAAACAGAAATGCTATGCATGCAAGTGAAAATTAACTACTACCTACACTCTTACCTAAAGCATTTTGTTTTTCCTTTTGTATGTGCCAAGATTTGACGGTAGACTGGTTCAAAAAAATTAAAAATTTATTGTAGGCAAGAAATGTGGGAACCTGGTGAGCTACGCGGGAGTCTGCATGTGTAGGAACCGAATTAAGTGACACTTTGAAGTTTCATTTTTTTTTTCCACTTCGCAACTATGATCAATACTTCCTCCTTTAAAAAAATATAAAAAAAATGTTGGTTTTTTAAAACAAAAATAGAAAAGAGAGGCAAAAATTGAAAGTAAAAAATATAAATTTTATAAAATATTAGAATTGTCCTGAAAAGTTTTTTAGAAAAGTAATGTAAATCTAGCTTTTATTTAAAAATAAAAAAAATAAATTAATTCCATCTGTAATATGTAAAATTTAGAATAAATATGTTTGTAGATTTTTTTTTTCTTGGAAATTATTAGATAATAGAAGACTGGTAAAACCAAACCAAAGAAATCATGCATACCCATGGAACAAGTACCCGTCAAGAACAGTATAAAATGGAAACAAAAAAAGGTTATAAAATGCCCTTTTCCATTGCCATCTCGATACATTGCATTACATTTCAAAAAATACACTTCCCAGTTAACTACTATTCCTTCCAGATTGGGAGTAATAAAATAAAAATCTACAAACAAAATTGTCATTTTATACATAGCTCTATCCCACTAACAACATATTCACAATAAATGAAAAGTAAAGGTCTAAAAAAAACCTGCAGTGGTCATACGAATCAAACAAGCCCAGTGAAATGTGTTAGTAAGAGAGAAGGCAGCCTCATGAGAGACAAATTTTCTTGTGCTTTCACTCCGCATGCTCCTTTGTTAATTGGATTGATGACATCCCAGTAAAACAACTATAGCCAATTCCAACTGTTCAACTGATCCTAGTTTTTTTTTTCTTTTTTTTTTTTAATCACTAGAAAAGCTGCAATCAAACAATCTTGTCTTGATCATAACAGGAATTTTCATTTGTCCTTCCTTTGATCAAGCTTGTACTTGTTCGACTGGCACGCTTCCTGGGTTTCTTCAATGTGGAAACAGCAAGAAGACCAAGGTTGAGTTGTTGTGCCGTGTCCACAGAATCTTTATTTGTTGCACCACTTTTCGTACATGATGCTGTCTTCTTGCAGGATCTTTTTGGACGACCTGAAGCTAAATTTGTAGCAACTGGACAACCACTGATTATGCGCTCTTCATGCTTAGCCTTCATGTTTGGAGGATCAACAGATGCACATGAATCTAAAGTTAACCAAGAGCTATTAGTAGCATCCTTCCCTAGGCTTGTCAAATTCAACCCTAAGGAATGACTACCCTTCCCTGGAATAGAAGCATCGTCCAAAGGACGAATAGGACGATTCCATTCACGCTGCTTCTCACCATAATCAGCACCAGTTGCAACTTCTTCCATTGCAAAACTTGGAAACTCCTGTAAACACAATTAAATAGGATGTCAAACTAAGGAATAAATTTAATTTTGAGAAACATTATCTTGTCAGCCAGAGAAATATTAGAAGAATTTACAAGAATACCAAACCCCAAAAATCATGACATAAACAATATCAATCCAAAAAGAAATTTAGTGCCGGCCACCACACTATAAAAGCTAGAAACCAAAACAAAGCTGCAAGAAAGATGGTAGCATAATGATAATAAAATGTCCCTGGGCATCCTTGATGCCTCCAGTTCAATGCATTTATATCTTTATACACAAAGCAGACATAGAAAAAAGCTAAATGGTGAAATGATTGGAATAGCAAACTGCCAGTGGTAAAAATACAGCTCTATTCTGTTACATGAATGTGGAGAGAATCGTTTGCAGCACAATGCTGGGAGGTAGTGAATCTCTACGACATGCCAAAAAAAGTTGAGTTTGACTATGAACAACATTACTGCATGCATGTATTCTGTTAAGTTTGATTACGAGCACTCAGCTGAAAACCCTGTTTTCTCTTAGGACTCAACAGTAGCTAAAACATAATAAAAGAGAGAGCAAAGTCACCTTATCTTGCACTTCTGCAACTGGTTCACAACCTAAGTCCTCCTCCCCCTCAGAATCAGCCATCTCCTCACACTCAAACTCTACCTTTTCTTCAGTTTCTTCATCTGAATCACTCAACTCTTCCTGTTCCATCACGATCTCTGGGAGAGACTGGTCTCCTATGTTATCAATGTTGCATCTGCTGTCACAATTACTTGGGACAACTGATGCATCAGCGACTGAAACAAGATTTCTCTGGACTGTAGAGCAATTTTCACAACATTGATGACATGGACTCTTATTTTTGTGCTTCTCAATTGTATTTCCAGAATTTGGTGCACTAATTGATGACTTTGATATATTATTTGCACTATCATCTCTTCTTCTAGTTTTTTCCGTCATGCATGTAGAACTTAGATGGATTTCCAAGTCCAAATCATTAGACTTTTCAATAGGACAAGAGGGTTTCGCACCACTAGCAGATGGGCTACTATTGACTGGTGATTTAGTTTGAACTGCTCCCAGAGGATTCTGAATTTGAGTAGATTTGCCTCCCAAACAGACATATTGGCGTCCATTGGTGCATGTAGCAGCAGAGTCACTATTTTCTTCTTCAGTTATTTGCAAAAGGGGATGAAAGTCGATGCCACATGATGCTGAAGTGGATTCTTTTGACTTTGAAGATTGATTGAAACAGTCAACAACATGGTTTGCTGGGTGCGGACTATGAAAGAGACTAAGATTCAATTGAGGATGATTTGCTGAAAAGAAAGTAAACGAGCTAGAAGCATTAGTGCTACAGCTCACTGGGTAATATGACAGCTGTCCATCTTCAGGAGACTGGAACAGTAAGGGATGCATCTGAAGGTCTGACTCAGCACCTCTCTCCTCAGCAACAGAAGCATCATTGAGAATTGCAGACTCTTCTGGATGTGAATTTTTAAGCTCCTCTGGAAATGAATTTGCGATCTTATCTCCCACCTGATTGCTTTTATCCCTTTTAGTTGTTGACAAACTGTTGTTTCTCAAATTTGCAACAATCGCAAGCCGAGGAACTGTATTTTCTTTGCTGGCATCACCAGTACTACCTCCTGGGGCAGGTACCTTTACAGTCCCTCCACACTGGCTGCTTTGAAAAGCTGCCTGAGAAATTACACGAACAGTTGGTGGAAGATTTACAGGGGGCAAGTCGGGTGCTAACTTCACCAAGTGTGCACCGTTAGTTCTACGAGTCCGGTATGGCTGCAAACAAAATTGAGATTTGGCACTGTTCTGTATTGTATCCAAAACTTGATGATTAAGTTGCACAAATTTTGAAGGACCACATCTAACATTTGTGAAGTGCGACATGCTATGAGGATATTGATAATAGCGGGCATATGGAAACCCATGCATATTATCAATGTGAGATTGATTCCTAATGTGAGTATCCTCTCTTGGAAGTGCATTGGTTGGAAAATTTTTATCCCTAAGGTTTACGTAGGGATGTTCAGATGAAATGAGTCTTGAGGCGTCTGGTCTCCAATCTGCTAAAAATGCCTGATGAACATAAGCTTCATTTGGATTATCGACATAATCATCTCCACTATTGTTTCCTCCATCAGTGCTGTCAACTCGGTTTTCCTGCAGCCAATTAAAGAGCTCCATGAATTAGCCATCTAATGACAACCACCCATGACAAGTACAAACTGAGCCAAATCAAAGCACTATAGAGCAACTCCAAGCCAATGTCTTTTGACTTATTTAAACTAGCAGTTTCATGTTAAAACAAAAAAAAGTTCATTATACAGAATAATGCCTATATGAGCATATAAAAACAAGAGAAAGAAAAAGAAAGGGAAAAGGGATGCACCACAAGAGATGTCATTCAATCTTTAACTTGTGCTAGTTTGTGAATTGATCTTTTACTAAAAATATCTCAAGATTCTATACAACAAGACCTATTTTCAAATTTCTTTCTATAATGTCATTACACTTTCAACCAAAGAATATGATAAGCCAGGGTCATGCCTAAGATAGAGTAAAAATTTTTGACAAGCCATTAGGCAGTCAAAACACCATTTGATCCACAAATACTCGTTAAGACAAGGTAACATGTGATATGGCAATTCTGCAACATGTTAATGTGTAAGGATTCCTTGATACCTGTTGCCAGTTTGCCAAATCTGCAGTTTTGCATCTTCTTCTCTTTGATTCATATAAGCGTCGTTTTTCCTTTTTAGCATCATCTAACTTATATGACCTCTGAGTTCCAAGGGCAATCCGCCACTGTCGGGGCAGTAAGGATGGATCCCTGTGTGGGACAATGAATCTCCATACTGACATCCAATCATATTTCCAAACCTTGAGTCCCTGGAGTAAAGCATTAAAAATCAGACAGCTAATTCTGCTGATTGGGAGGAAGAATGAGAGGGTGTAAGAAGGATAAGGGGGCATTGAGAAACGCTCTGCATGATATTACCTCTTGAATACATTCTATCTCCTCTGCAGTCAGTGGAGAAGTTTTCATCCTTCGAACTGCCTGTACAAATTAGAAAGAAGTTGAACTAACACGAACAAAACCCATAATAGAGGTTTCCTTCATACAGAAGTAACCCAAACTAGACTAAGTGGTTCAGTTTGATTAAATATTCTTCAAAAACAATCAAAATCAACCATCGATACCTCTAACCCAAACTACAGGTAACATCATTCACAAATTTTCAATTCCAAAAACCATATCTTTCTGTGGAACCATTAAAATAAACTAGACTCGATTGTAGGGCAGTTAAGCAAGCAGATTACATATGAGTCCAAGATATTGCTGTCATTATAATAGATTTAGATTATCTCCATCATTCTATGAAGAAACAGATGAAGGAGGGAAAAGGAACAGCCCATTGGCACAAGACATCAGAGATAGAGTGGAAGACAAAAATCATACTTCCAACAAACAATAAAAATTTAAGAAGTACGCATGAGATTTTATGTATACCTTTATGGGATTTTCTGGTGCTTTCGATGAGCAACGATTTTTCTGCCGAACAAAAATCTGTGATACAAACAGCAAATGTTGCTTGAGTGCTAGAATGTTGCAATTCTGATATTTTCAAGACAAATTGTGATATATAGTAGCAACATACCAATTATGTGCATAGTGGAAAATAATTAACCATATACATATTAACATTCATGACCTTTGAGATGCAGAATGAAGATTTTTAATGATTACAACAGATATAAATATATGACTTTTCAAGATCATATGCTTGAAAAATAAGATTTTTCTATATTACTATTACTAGCTGAAACGTACAGTCTCCATGGCAGAACGCCCATGACATATGCACAAGCATGCTTAAATTTTAATTCATTTTGCAATATTGAACCTTTTGCCTTAACTACCTGATGTTTAGATTTGCATGGAAGAAAACGCTGTTGAATTGCCTTCCAGTCTGTATTATATTCCATCATCCCCAGAGCTAATAATCTGCATGTGAAATTCATGAAATATTGCTTGCTATGATGAAAGAACACTATCAATTAACATTATAAATAAGTATGGCATGCGAAAGTGACCCAAAAAAGCATAAAGTCAGCATAGAAGCTCATTAAAAAACGACAACTTAACAAAACTACGACTAAATGCATTTTTTAAGATTTTACTTTTTTTAGTCTTTTAAGTTACTAAATAGGCTTTATGCTGCCAAATTATTTGTCCTTTGTAGAAACTAGTCAGCCACCATTTCCTAAATGCAATGACAATCAATAAGCATTTAACCAAACTCCATGCTGTCTCTTCTCAAAAAGTGTCAATATTATGAGAGATTAATAACCTCGAGTCGGCAAAATAATGTAGCAGGTAAATAAGAGAGCAGCGGCAACCACCAGTTCAATAAAAACGTTTCAATAGTACATTAAAAGAAATGGAGAAAGCCTGGTACTCACTCATCCTCTGAATCAGTAAAAAGGACTCTATTTGCAACAGCACCAGGGGGTGGCTTATGAGGAAACAGTGCTGGATTGAATAGTGGAAAAAATCTTTGTGCTAACTTGCTAATATCTTTTGGGACTAAAACAATTGATTGCTTCTTCGCATTTTCAACAATAGAAGCGGCCAATGTTTTCTTCGGTGGTTGTTGATCAGGTGCAGACGGCACTGCACTCGCAGCAGAGGGGATGTTTCCTTTTGAAACTTCACCATTTGCCTCAGCTACTGATGGAAAGTGTGAAAGGTCAAAGAGTGGTTCCCTTTCATTCCATGAATCATAACTAGAATCCAGATGCCGCTGGCGATACTCCCGGACAGCTGCAAAAATAAATACAAATAAAGCATTTAAGACTAAACTGATGAATTAGCATATATGAGCAAATGTCAAAAAACCTGGTTAGTTTTAATGGCATACCATTGAAAACATCATCCATATATCTTGCAAGCAAATTAAGTGGAGCTACATCAAGAATGGATATTAATGAACCATTGATGAAGGGTACCCAGAATGACCCAGCTGTTTGTGAGGTACTACTCTGCCCATTGGAAACATAACCATTTATTCCAAAGGTGGTGGGAATGTTTAAAGAAACTGACATCTGCATGTTTGGAGGAGATAACATTTTGGTACCCTGTTGTGGGCTGATGTTGGGGAGTTCATCTATCACTGATGGGCACATATACGAAGGATGAAAACATATACTAGGATATGGCACACTTCTGCAGGCAACTGCTTCATTATGTTTATGAAGCATCTCAAAAATCAATCCCTGAACCTGAGACGCAATCTGTTGCCGAGAAGGATCAAGAACACAAAGGGAAAACACTTGAATAAGAAGTTGCACATGTTCATGTATCAAACAATGCAACTGGCCTATTTGCTGTGGAGTGAATCCATTTATTAACCCATGCTCTGCTGAAGAAGATGGACAGCTTCTAGCAGTCTCAGGCAACGAAGCTTTCCCATGAGCACCAGGAAGAGGTCCATTACGCAAAATTGGTAAAAGAGGCCGCAAGGGTCTCTTAGTCTGTTCTAACAGCTTCTTTTTGTATTGAGCAGTGGCCTTTTGGCGTCTATTTTGCCTGGTCTCTGGCCGTCGACCGCCTCTCTCATACTCCACTTGGTGATCTGTAAGCCTTGTACCATCATCAACATCACTCTCAAGCAGTTCTTCCAGCTCAATCTCAAAATCTGCATCATTATCCTCATCTTCATCATCAACATTTTCATTATCCTGAGAAGATTGAGCATCACCATTGCCACCTTGTAAAACAGCAGCAAGAAACTTCCTGTACTCCTCTTCATCGTCAATATTCTGAAGGTCATCCTCATCATCAGTTTCCTGAAGGAAAGTCTCAAGTTCATCAAGCGTAAAACTTACAAGGGAAAAACGAGCCCTAGTACGCTTCCAAATAGCATCCTCGTCCTGATCATCTAAACAATCATCCTTACAAAGGCTTTCATTTCCCAAAAAAGAAACAGAAACAGAATCAGACTTCCTTTTGTTAGATTTCTTACAAAATGGAAGCTCCTTTTCACTGTGAGGAGAAAATGCAGTCTGGGTTACAAGCTCTTCACCATGTTCAGAATCACCGACATCATAATTTGGAATCTCACTAATTACTTGTTTTGAAGAATTGCCATCGAACTCTTCAATTTCAGAGCTCAAGCTAGAAGAAGCTTCCAGCGAAGGTGTTCCCTTTAAGAAAGGATTAAAATCTACATCTTCCTCCTCATCTTCGTCGTCCTCATTATCTACCGCATGTTTTAAATCACTCGAATTCGCATTATCTTGTTGCCGATCACTTGATTGGCCGTTAATACAAGAAGACATTTTTTTACCAATAAAACATTCAATCCAATTGAACCCTAAAAAAAATCACAAATCACAGAACACAAAAAATGAAATTTCTCTCGGAGTGCATGAATTGGAAGCGCAAAAACAATGAAAATGCAACAAATTTCACCCTAAATAAACACAAAAGCATGGATGAAGATTTTTCAACAGTAAAAAAAAAAAAAAAAAAACAGAGCGTGTACCTCTGGCCTGTGACCAAGTGATTAAACTAAAACTAATTTCGGTTTCAATTTTTTGAACTTAATTATGACTTTTGTTTGTGTTTATAGCATTAGCTGCTGACGCTGTGTCCTGTGTGTGTAATGTAATATAATGCGTTTAGCCATTGTTTCATATTTTAGGCTACATCTTTGAAGAACTCGAATAGAAAACTTATTGTTTAAAAAAAAATAGAAAACTTATGGCATAATACATTTGTGGTCTTGTACTTGTCACATTTTATCACTTTAACACCTTTATTTATAATTTTACTATTTTAACACCTAAATTTGCCTAAAATATAATCTTAAAATTTTTATCAGCACACATGATATTATATAGCGAATCAGTATATGTCAAATTTTAAGAGTTTGATTAAACTAAAAATTGCAAGTAAAAGTATTAAACTAATAAAAAGTGGCAAGTATAAGGGCGATCGACATATTATGTCATTAAATTAGTGCATTTTAGATTAATTTAAGTGTTAAAATGATAAAACTGTAAGTTGAGATGTTAAACTGACAAATTATGTCAATTATGTGGCCATGGATGTATTATGCCCAAACTTATCATATTTGCATATCTCCATGTCAATTTCCACATAGGGATAATTTTGCTATTAATATTGAGACAAAATCTCAATATGGTGCTTAATGTTTTCATTGTCCATTGATGCCCCTGTATTGTACAAAACGCAGCAAATTGTCCCTTTCTTCCTGGGAAGAAAAATAAAAAAGAACATAATTTAATTTAATTTTTCCATTTATTTGCATAAATTATAAAAACAATAAACAATATATCTATAAAATTAATTTCTTTAGTCATCTATATTTTACCTTAAAATGTGCATATAAAAAATAAATATGGACTGTTTACTTGTGAAAATTTATGTTCTATTTTTTTACTTTATTTTTTCTTAGAAAATTGACATGTTCACTTTTCATGAAAAATTATAGAAAAATTTGAAATATTGTGTTCATGTATTAAAGATAGGAAATTGTTTTAAAATTTATGAAATTAATATTACAGTCATTTATTATAAGTAAATAATTAATTTAATTAGAAAGGCATGGAAATAATTAAATCACACTATTTTTGAGATTTAGCACATTTTAATCTTTATATATTTGAAAATTTTGTTTTTCATTCTTAATATTTATAGATAAATACATAATTTAGTCTATTTATTTATCAATAATGAAATTATTTTTCCATATTGAAAAATAGAAGTTCATTAATATTGGTAGGTGATCGAATTATTTTTAGATAATTTTATTTTA
>CATIWM010197922.1:0-11644 GCA_949671775.1 Mallotus repandus | reverse complement strand
ATTTAAAGAGGTTCAATCTAGGGGTCTTATAAACATGATCTTTATGGATGTCAGTTAATGTGAAATCATCTATGCATTTTTCAAAGTCTTCAATAGTAATTTCATCACTATTGACTATGTTTTTCTTATCTTTAGCAGAGAGTGAAGCAGAGGAAGAGGAAGAAGAAGAAGTACTTCTACCGAAGATTGGATACATGGTAAAAAGAATGTTTACAGAACTGGGTATACACCTACGACTCACTGGCTAAACCAATGGATTCACTGCCTCTCCAGGGACTTACGACCGGGACCACCTGTGACCAAAGGACTCAGTGTATAGACCACTCTCTAAACATTTTTATGATCATGAAAACAAGCAAAACAATATAATACTCCTTCCCCCCCCCCCCCAAGGCTCTGATACCATGGACTGCCTATCAATGCTCTGATATATATATATATATATATCTTTCAATGCTTGTAAAAGAGGTTTCTTGGCTGGTTGTAGAAGAGTTATTCGAGTTGATGGTGCATTTTTAAAGGGAGTTATGAAAGGGGAAGTTCTTTCAACAGTAGGAAGAGATGGAAACAATCAAATGTTTCCATTGGCTTGGGGAGTGATAATAATCAAGAACAAAGATAATTAGATGTGGTTCATGGAGAGGCTGCAAATGGACCTTGACATATGTAGGGGTGGAGGATGGACTTTTGTATCTGATCAACAAAAGGTACAATTGTAATGAATTTTTTTCCCTTTACATATGTATACATAAATAGTTATTATTAACAATGAACGAGTAATTTCATCTATGCAAGGATTGATGCCTGCTCTATTTGAGCTGTTTCCTGATTTAGAAATTAGATGGTGTGCTAGACATTTGCTGTCCAATTGGAAAAAGAATTTCAGAGGAAAAGACTTCGAAAAACACTTTTGGTCCTATGTGAAAGCATCACATGAAGCTCAATTCAAGCAAAGAATATAGGATTTAGCAAGCATTTTGCAAGATGCCCATGATTCACTGATGCAAAACAATCTAAAATTTTGGTGTCGAGCCTTTTTTCAGACGCAAACTACATGTGAGTTGACAGACAATAATCTTTGTGAGGCTTTTAATGGGAGAATTGTGCATGCAAGGTTTAAAAACATTTTCTCATGTTTGGATGATATAAGGCAGTTAGTAATGAAAATACTTCATAAAAATAGGGACTTATGTGATAAATGGATTGGTGAGTTAGGTCCAAGAATTAGGAAAAAATTACATGAAAGTAAAAAGGAAAGTTGGAAGTGCAGTATTCTTTGGAATGGTGCACAGGGTTATAAGATAGGGCATTACAATGAAACATATGTAGTTAATCTTGAGAAAATGACTAGTGCCTGTGGAGCATGGAATCGATCTGGAATTCCATACTGCTATACAATTTCTACCATTTATGACTGTGGGAATTAGCCTGAAGATTATGTTGCAGAGTGGTACTCAAAGGAGAGATACTTGAAGGCTTATCAGTTCACAATGGCACCTTTGAATGGGGAGTCCTTATGGCCTGCAAACTTAGAGCCACAAACCAAGCCTCCACCATTTAAGAAACTCCCTAGAAGACCAAGAAAAAATAAAAGGAAGGAAAAGACAAATATTGGAAGTAATGGTAGGTTGATTCGAAGGGGAAGGATTATGACATGCCAATACTGTTTTGGCAAAGGTCACAACAAGTCCAATTGTGTTATGAGGAAACAAGTTGAAATTGAACAACTAAAAAAAAGGAGAAAGACCACCAAAAATGCAGGTCTGATTTAGGTATAAAAAATCATTCCTTAGTTTATATGGTTTCTTTGTTATAAACTTAAATTGCAGTATAAGTTTCTTTTTTTTTCTTTGTTTGCAAGTAAGGAGGAAGATAACTACTACTGAATAACCACTTAATGATCAGACTAGTATGGTTAATAAAGGGAAGGCTAAGCACAAAGGACCGCAAGTAAAGAAACAACAACCAATTACTTTACACAGTCATGAAGAGGTGAGAACAAGAAGTCAAGAGAAAGCAAAGATGCCTGAACATAATCAGGTACAAGTGATAACCAGAAGCAAAGTAAAGAAGGCAGATGAATTGTTCACAAGGAAATTGAGATCAAGAGGAATCGTGCTTCAAAAAAATAAGTATAATCCAAGTGGTACTAATCAAAATAGAGAGCATCCAGGTCTAAATTCAAGAATGGGAAAGAGGAAAGCAAGTTCAGATTTATATAACTCCATTGACAAATTCTCAATGGGAAAGAGGAAACCACATGGTGTTGGTGTGTATAGTCTACCTAATAATAGTGCCATAATCAATGTAAGTATTTTTTTTGCATTATTTATTCAACCAATATATAATATTAGATATGCTCTAAATTGGTTTTAATTATAATTTGATTAGCCTGGGATGAGAAATGAGCAGCACATAAGTTATGGAAATTGGAATTGTTTTGGTAGTACTCCTACAATGATGTGGAGGGGCAGACTTGTTACTACGTGCAGCGCTGTCCAGCAAATGAAAATTTGTTCTGAATCAGCTCAGCCATCTGCTTCAAATCCAAATGAAGTTTGTCAACCAATTAATGTTTCACAGTAGTTTATGTCCACACAAGAATCGATTGCAAATCAACAGGAAATGTCTAATGTTTAGTTATTTCCTAGACTGTTTTATTATCTACTTTGTCAGTTTTTTAGGGTTCTCTTTGTGTTCAAAGCATACTGAAAATGTGTTGGGTACTTTTTGCATAAGAAGTTGGCAATGTTTGATTTTGATGGATCAACATTTGTGGGTGTAGTTCAATGGT
Organism: Mallotus repandus; assembly: GCA_949671775.1. Lineage (NCBI taxonomy): Eukaryota > Viridiplantae > Streptophyta > Magnoliopsida > Malpighiales > Euphorbiaceae > Mallotus > Mallotus repandus. The sequence continues at coordinate 8,850 of CATIWM010197922.1, read as the reverse complement.
AAAAGGCAAATTTTGATATATCAAAATCATTTTGGTGCCAAACACTTTCATTGTAAAAACATACATATTTTGTAACTAAAAGCTTTCAATGATATTTGCCTTGATGTTATACTTTTCAATAGATGTGTGAATTTTTTGAATGTTTGTTCTTTTCATATTAATGACTGATATGTGTTTCACATTGGTTTAGAGCTTAATGGGTGAGAACAAAGATTATTTTAAACAGATTTGTGCTCCTTGTTACATTTACAGATGTTCAGTTGTTGCTAATGAGATGTTGTGTGCTTTTACTTGAGACATACATCTCTGAATTAAAAATTGCAATTGTACTTCTTTTTACTTCTAGAAACAAAGGTTGACACTCTCAATTCATAAAATTCCAACTTCATTTTACTTCTACAAACTTACATCCATTTTATAGTACAACAGAACCATGTGAAATTTATAATTTCACTTCATTACATCCACTTTAACAAAAAGGTTCTTACAAAAAAAAAAAAAAAAACCAGAACCCCCATATACTGTCACTTTCCAACAACAACATGTTTTGGCTTTATCATATAATGACTAACAGCACAACAATATGATTATGATAAGCCAAGAAACAACACACATAATCATCAGCTTCTTATTTCTTCCCCTTAACTTCTTATTTTCATTTTCTTTCTCAATAATCTTAGAATGATTTGTGCAGATCTTTGACACATAGGTGGATCTATCCAAAAAATTCGCTCGCATCCATCATCCCCCTGCAATTCATAAATCCCTAATTTTAGAAGGAAGAAAGATGTAAACATCACAAGCTTTATAGAAGAAGAAGATCTTATGAAGTTTCAGTTGCATGCAATGAATCTTCTTCCAAGATTCATACTTGTCCATGACGTCCTTACCATAAGCCTCCTACTGCAATCACAAACACTGTCCATCTTCACTAGTGTTTCAGTTTTGTTCAAGCATGGTAATAGAACTAAAGGATAAGAAGACATAAGTAGGATTTTTCCCACCATCCCAACCCTATATACCCTAAGTAGTTACGTGGCAGCCCTACATGGACAAAGAAGAACTGACTAAGCAACCACGTGTGCATCAAATTTGCCACATATGCAAGTTCCGTCAGATATAACAGCCTAGGTCTAACGGTTAAATTTTTTAATTCATAATGGATTCAATTGTAAAAAATTGAACATATAGGCCTTATTTAAAAAATGGGTACAAGTTATAGGCCTTAAATTGTTGTTATCCCAAAATACAAAATAGCAAATTGCAAGAGAATAAGAAATCGACTAAAATCAAATACACCTAATCACTTTGGCATTCCTCCAGCTGCTCAGTTGCAGTCTCACAAACCAGCATCGAGGGTTCTCACATCATGCGATGGCTGCTCACACAGCGAAGGAACCGAGCCATGTTGCTGAGGGATTACTAGCAGGTAGATCGGCGAGAGGAATTATTACAGCTGTTCAATTCGTCTTGTGAACCAGAAGTTGTGCTTGGCACTAATGTGCATCGTCATCAACATCAAGCTGTTGCCATTTCTCTTCACTTTCCTTCTCCCATTATCTTGTTTCTTTTTCTTCCGTTGCTTCTAGTTTTATGTTGTTAAAGATGAAATTTTTATGTAAGCCACCAAGAACCCATCAGTTATAAATCAAAGAAGAAGAAAAAGACAATAGTGTTTCTTGATACTAATGCACCATCATCAATTAGACATCACTAACAAGAGTTTGAGTATGGAATTTGAAAAATCTTGCATCTTTCTCATCAAGATTAATCCTTTTTGTTCTTTTTCTTCTTTTGCTTCTTGTTCTTTTTATTTTTCTTCATCTGGGCTTTTTTATTTTTGTTATGTTGCTATTTCATCATCTTCGTCTTAAATTTTACACTCCTTGTCTTTTGGAAGTGAATTTCCAGAGCCTGATTCAATGGAATCTAGCATTAAAGTTTCCACTTCCAAATTCTCTACTGGTCCTTTTGTTTTACTTTAAGGTCATTACTTATATTTTTGTTGCCTTGTACTGTATTATTTTGTCAGAGTCTATATGACATTTTTTTCTTAAAGTAATTCCTCTCTCATTTACTCTCTGTCTCTATCTAGTTTTAAGTAAGAAAGAAATGATGCCTGCATTATTGACCCATTCGTGTAATCCTTTTTCTTCCTTCAGTCGTCTTCTAGATTACTTGTTCCAGAAATATGCTCCTTAGTAATCCACTTGTCGTATATTGATAATGACCACAAGTTATGCAATTTTGCACGTTTGGACTATAGGCTTCAGCTGGGTTGGATAAAAGTTGGAAGAAGTTATTGCAATATGTCTTTAAAAATAAAAATTTCCACTTTAAAATGAAAAATTTATATCCTCCGGTGATTCTCCATTATGTTATGTTACTTGCTGGTGCAAGCATTATTGTACATTACAGCTGAAGATGAGGCATTTGTTGCTTTCGATACATTGCAACTATTACCTCTGCTGGAATTGCATGGGTTTTGGATTTCAGTTTCAAGAGCAGGAGGATCAGAGGATTCGTAGGAATTGGAATCGTTGCTGCGCTTGGCACTGCTATTTGGGGAGGTGGACTTGCTAAGCAGCTCGGATACTCTTGCAATGATCTTCTACCAAAGTTGGACTTTAAAGACTCTGGTTCTGATTTTGCTAGTACTTTTGTTCTCTATTTCAGCTACGGACTTCTGGATGCCATGTTCCAAAGTCTGGTCTATTGGGTCACTAGATGCCATGTTCCATGTTGGTCTTCATTGAATTGATTAAAATTAGTTATGTACTGTAGGAGATCCTGCCGTTGAGGAATTTGGAGGAAGTCATTTGGTTTTTGTTGTTGTTGGATCAAATCTTTTTGACGTCATCACAAATGTTGTGAAGTAAGCTTCCAGAGATATCATTATCTATTCTTCATGTTGAAGACTCAAACTCCGGCTGCCATGGACCATTGCTTTTTCGACTTGCCAGCTTGATTGAAGGCCAAAAATCTCTTGTTATAAGGGCCAATTTCCATTTTCCAACTTCCCTTCCATTCTTTCTCAGTTTCTTCTCCCTCTTATGATCTCCTTCACGAGCTTCTCTGTATTCCTTTTTGTTTTTTTTTATTTTTCAAGTCCTTCACTTAATTATATATGCTCATTAAAGGCATTTCAGACATTTAATATCAATTGTACATGTAAGTGATGATATAGCAATTTTTCAAATTGTGGGCTCCACATGTGCACACTCAGCACTCAGACCACCAGTGGCCGGAGAAAAGCACTCAAATGAAGCTATTTTATGAGTTCAGACACCTAATCATCAAAAAAGAAAGTTGAGACACCAAATTAGCAAAATTTAAAAAGTCCAGATATCAATTGTGCAATTTTTCCAAAGTATTGACATTAAGGAGAAAGGACATTCCAAAGATACAGCTTCAGGGCCCATTTCACACTCTAAAACAACTTGAGTCGTAATACTTTCATGATAAACACTTATCATCATCTTCTCCATTTGATATCCTTCCAAAGTTCCCAAATGTGGAGACACTTGTTCTTAATTCTTGTGATTTCAAAGAGCTGCTCTCAAATGAACTTGTCATTGACGAGAAAAAAGCAAGAAGTGTTACCCAGATACGAACCTTAAGGCTATATCATTTTCCTTATCTGAGGCTTATATGCAACCAAAAATCTCAACTGGAGCAAGTCCTTCAAGATATTGATGATCTAGATGTATATCTATGCCACGGTTTGGTCAATTTGGTGCCATCTTCTATGTCTTTCTCCAATCTAACAGCATTGAGAGTGCGGAAGTGTGATGGTCTGATGAAGTTAGTAACATCCCTTACTGCCGCAAGCATGGTGCATCTTGCTAAAATGGTTGTACAACATTGCAAAATGTTGAGAGAAATCATAGCAAATGAGGAAGACGAAGTACAGACTGAAATTACTTTCAACAATTGGAAAGCTTGGCACTTGATTGTTTAACAAGCCTTATTGTCTTTTCCTTGACAACTTGCACCATAAAATGTCCATCCTTGAAAGAAGTGAGGGTAAAACAGTGCCCCAAGATGAAGGTTTTCACTCAAGAAGTTGTAAGTGTACCAGAACTTCAAAGAGCGTATCTTACTAAAGAGATGGATAAATGGCGTTGGACCAAGGACCTTAACACAACACTTTAACAATTGCATACAAAAATGGTACATACACATTGTTTCACCAAATCAGTCTACCTTTAGCTTTCTTAACTTCATTTTTTTTTTTTTTTTTTTTTGCAACTTACTTTTGTTTTGCAAAAACAAATATATGTCAGTTATGTTTTTGTTTTAGGTCTTAAACTTTTTGTGACTGCATCACCAGATTTTAGAAAATTTGTTGTAGAGGAAGAGCATTTAATGACATTTGTCATCTGGTTGATATATCATAGCTTGTATGTTTGATGATGCTAGACTACAGTACTGTTTGAATAATCTTTGTTTTCACTTTCAAGTTATTATTCTCTATACTTGCAGAACTCACACGCTTCAGAAGAAGAATGATCCTATCCTTCCTTCGTATGTAGTGAGCTTCAATACAGTATAAGTTTTTTCATGTGTATGTATAGAATGTAGGTGTCCAGTGGAGTTGATTTTCTTAGAATGGTGAATGTTAAGTAATGAGAATTTTAATTTACTGTTTTAATAGTTATTTAATTTGATTTTTCTGAATATTATATTATTTTCATTTCTTTAATTTATTGGTTGTTCTTTAATTATACTCAGAATGTTTTCCTTCATTCATTTTGCAATATATTATGAAAGTAAATTTTTAAATGATTAGTTTAATTTATTTTTTTCAAAACTATACAAATTTAAATTCAAGTTTTTCATATTAAAATCATAAATTTGTAAATCAAGAATTAAATTTTCATAAAAATTTGACATTGTTAAAAATTTCTTGCAAATATTTGACCAACATATATAATTTAATTGCTAAAATTTCCGTCTTATAATATAATAAAACAGCATTCATAAAACTCTAAAATATGAAAACGAACGATCAACCTTTTTTTTCTTGAGTATGCATACTTTGGAAATTTTTGGAAAAATAAGCCTGCAAACTCTTTTAATAACAGTCTATGTTAATGTTTAGGAAATGAGATTGACTGGAAATAAATATGTGCGTTTAATTAAAATAATTTTTAATATTAAAAATGCACCCCAAACAAACAAAGACAATTATCAATGAAAATTCCATGAATCTAGATTATAGATTACAGAGTGTATTCATAAATTTGTTCCATTTCAGCAGCTAAATAGCCTAAAGAACAACTTTTTAGAATGTGCCGGGGTATCTAATTTGACTTGATTCTATCCATATAAATATAATAAATCTCAACTTTAAAATTTTTTAATATTATATTGAAAAATATTACTCTAATAGTGTTTCACCCAAAATCATAGAATTTCAACATTTTATATAAGTTGAAATATTTTTTTTTCCCTTTTTAATATCTCATCTTTTAAATTATTTCAAAATGTAATTTTTTCTCAATTTTAACTTTAGAATTGTTCCAAATTTTAATTTTTCCTTTTTTGAGTTTTTAACTTTTCTATTCATATCTTAAAAAAATTATGTCACTAAACTATTTAACTTTCTGTGTACACTATATTTTCCTTATTTGATCTTAGTACACTTAAATTTCAAATTCTATAGTTAAGACAAATTTTATTATTGTTGATAACTTGGGAAGGCGTGGCTACCATCAAGTTAATTTCAATCTATTTTCATCAATAATTAGAAGAGAATAAAATATTAGTTTAATTGAATTAGTGTTTATTTTATACTTTTCGTTCATATTTTTACAATAGTAGAATGCACAAATATTATTGTATAAAATATTTCAATTATTTGTTTTTTTTTTTCCATATTAAAAGAAGAAAAACGATTAAAAATTTAATTTTTAAGTTAAAATATAAAACATAAGCACTTCTCCAATTGCATATGTCAATTTATTTTTTAAATTAAAATATTTTCTTTACATAAGATTTTTACACACTTTTTATATTTTATATTTTATAGTTTTATATTATATGCACAAAATACAGATATATGTCTTATTTAATTAAACATGTAAAACAAATGCCTTGACAAAAAATACAGAATGTGACAGAACGAGATGATGTCCTCATCATGATCTTATACGGTCCATAATATTCTAGAATCCATTTAGTTCATATAATAAAATCGAAATTAAAATCGAAATAAGTCAAAATTTAAATAAAAATTTTAAAAAAGTATTCAATTCTTTAAGAAATAGAACTGAAAATAAATATCATTTAACAAGTAAATTTTTTTTTATGAAAAAATATTTTTATAATTATTTTTATATATATAAATTAATATTATAATTATTTTTATATTAAAAATTAATGTTATAATTATTTATTTTAAAATATTATTTATTAAAATATTATTATAATTTTAAAATTATTATAAAAATATTTATTTTTTATAAATATTTTTATTCAGTGTAGTCTATAGTTATTTTGTTTTTTACAAAGCAAATCTTACTTTATTAATAACCACAATTGGATGATTTATTATACTCTTTTTGAATAAAATTTGAGGTCTAATATCAGTAAGTGCAGTCAATTATTCCAACTAGGTTAGCACAATCTTAGCACTCTCATTATGTAAAAGGGCTCAAAATATTATTAATATAAAAAAAAAGTATGATGAAGATACAACTAAGACAGAGAACCAACAGAAACGAAAATGTTCTTTAGAACTAAAATCTTCAAAAAGAAGATTTATACCAAAATGAGGGAAAAAATTCCACCAGTGAAGACCCGACTGCTGCGCACCAAATTTACCCAATTTATCAGCCACACCATTACCTTTCCTATAGAAATGAGAAACGACCAAATGCATAGTATTCACATCATCTAAACATGAGTCTCATTGATGTCGAACAATCCAAGGAACCTCCAAAGAACGAGTTTTAATTATATGGACAACCCAAGAGGAATCACACTCCAACCACAAATTATACCAACCCATCTCATTGGCCTTTCGAATAGCAAACATGGCAGCTTGCAATTCAGCAACAAAAGCAAAACCCACTCCAATATTAAAAGCAAATGCCCCTTTCAAAAATTTCTTGAATTTTGAAAAACTCCACCTGCACCAAAAATCCCCGAAGAACCGATAGATGAACCATTTGTGTTAATCTTAGTCCAACCCGAAATAGGAGGGTTCCAAATAACACTTAAAATTTTTGGAGATTTAGTAGGAATAGCAGCAAAATTCAAAGGTGAAATAGTATGAAATTCAAACATAGAACCTTCTTGAAAAAATCACTTTCTTTAATCATTTTCCAAAGATTACGAAGAGCTAAAAATATATATGGTTTTACATTTTTGAAAATAATGAGATTCCTAAAATGCCAAATCAACCAAATAGCACTCATAATAGCAGAATTCCAAAGAACTTTAATTTGAGAACTAAACTTGCAGTTTATGGCAACATTAACAAGAGAAATAAAAGAACCCAAAGTTAGAAGAGTTCTGTTAAAAGTCATACCATTTCCTTAGCAAATGGGCAATGGAGAAAAATATGATAAACTGATCCCATCGCACCAAAACAAAAACAACAACAAGAAGCCATATGAAAACCTTTCTTAATCAAGTTGTCTTCAGTTGACAGGTAGCCTAAATAGGCTTGCCAACATAAAAAGGAGCGCGAGGGAGGTAAAAATTCTTTCCAAAAGAATTTAGATCAAGAAGCCATGGGATGGGAATGAGTATCAAACATATTCCTTACTGAATATTTATCGTTCATAGAAGGAAGCCACAGACAAACGATGTGCATATTATTTATGTATTTTAGAGTTGAATTTTAATAAATTTTAAATAGGAAATAATTTAATTTAAATAGTTTTTGGGTCTAATTAGGAGTTTGTTAGTAATTAGTATTTGATTAGCTTTTAATTAATGTTTATCTTTTGTTTGTAGGTGGACCTGCCAATTAAGAAAAAAAGAAAAAAATTAAAGTTGAATTGTCAAAAACTTCCAAAAGCTTCAAGCAAGCCATATTTAAGCCATGCAAGCCGAATTATATTTGGAGAATGAAGAAGCCGTGTGAAGATCAAAAGTCTCCTATTTTGCAAATTAAGAAGATTTAAGACCAACTAGGACTCTTCCTAATTCTAGTTCTATATAAAGGAAATTAAAACACCTTTTAAGAGGAACTAACAGGAATGAACAGACGAACGGGGAGAGGAGGAAGAGGAGAGACGCAGAGGCAAGATAGAGAGACAGCTGAAGGATTCGACAATTGTTTATCAACTTTTCATCTTTCGATTTTTCTTTATATTTTGTTCATGGATTTCTCCATAGCCATGCATGGCTAATTGTCTTTTAAAATCTTGGTTAAGAGTAGCTATTCCATTATATGAATTGAACACAAGTACTTTATTTGATTTGAATTTCAGTTAATTCTTTGTGTTGCAATATTATCTAGCTATCATTTTAGGCTTGTTTGATTGCTTGTTTATGGATAAATTCACCAAAAAGAGTTAAGGGAATTTATTAGCTTAAGAACACTTAGAACTTAGATCACTCAACCATGAGGGTAGGCGAGCTCTTCGGGGAGTCATGCCAGTTTAATCACGGTAACAAATTAATTACTAAAAATCTTAATGAGCTAGGATTAACTTATTAATCACTAGAGTAGGTTAGATTTTAATCCTTGCATGCTTAATTGAACTTGAGAGAGTCTTTAGGTAATTTAGAGCAATTACCCTTAACTGAATTCAAAAGATTATTTATTTTATTAATGTGTTCAAGATTAGAATGGAATAGTGAAACTAAACCTAGATTCTAAGCATTAAATAT